>JAFMOD010000044.1:1263963-1355125 GCA_019802435.1 Corydoras maculifer
CCCCTCTCTCTCTCGCCCACACGAAGTCTATAAACCAGTACAGACCAGTTCCACTAGGCATAATAAAAGAACCGAAATAGCTAAAGCTTAAACAACTGTTCCCTTCACTGAGGCACTAAGTTACTGCACACATGGCAACTGGGAATCAAACATAATAAATTATAATAATCCAGTACTATAATAAAATGTAGTCTTAAACAATCTATTTATTTCACAAACTTTAACAGATGCCAAGCACTGGTTCCGATTTATTTGTGACATCTTTAGTTGCAGTGAAGTTTGGGGTCATGCAGGTTTTATCTATCCAGGTTTTATCCATTATCTTCCGCTTTATCCTATATTAGGGTCGCGAGGAGGTTTCCAATGCCTATCCAGAGGAGAACGTTTCGGGCGCTGGGCGCCAATCTATCGCTGGGCACACACTCACTCACACAGACACACTCTACTATATGGGGCAATTTAAGGAAATCAATTGACTTGATCCATGTTTTTGGACTGTGGGAGGAAACCGGAGAACCCAGAGGAAACCTACATGGACACAGGGAGAACATGGAAACTCCACCCAGATTGGGATTCGAACTGGGAATCCTTAGAGTGGAGAGGCAAATGTGCTAACCACTAAGCCATCGTGCCGCCCGCAGGTTTTATTGTACTTGCCGAATTATGCATTTCACAAATGTGCATGAAGTTTCCATGTTCTCGCCGTGGCCACATGGGTTCTTTCCAGACCAAAAACATGGATTCAAAATGAAGTGGCTGCTCAAAATTGCCCTATCAAAATTGGCCCCATGTACAATTATTTATTTATTTATGAGACAAACTAATGGAATTTCAATAATGCACTGTAATGTGTTGTTTAAACAAATACAATTTTAATGCCTTTGATAGTTATTTTTGAAAAGGTACAAAAGATTATTTTGGAGGTGGGAAAATTGAGACTGCCCATTTTGAAATACTTCCTCCTGATCTGATTATAATTTACTGTATTTAACTTTTCACTGAATTGAACAATTAGTGGCTTACAAAATTGCAAAGAGGTTCTGAATAAATGAATTATGTAGTGTATATACAGTACATTTCTGATTTATTCATTGTATTATTTATTCATTTTTTTTTTCTTCAGCGGAATCAGTGGGCCTTGGCGGTAATCCAATTTCTACTGGCATTGCAGAGGAACAAACAAAGTGCCCCCTTAATGAAAGCTCAGTGCAACTAAATGGAAAAAGTAATAAGTTTAAACTGCAAAATTTTATGTCAAAATCTAAGCCAGGTAAAGTCTAATTAGTTTTATTTTAGTAGGAGTGAGACTGATACTGATATTATAGAACTGCTCTGACATTGTCGCCAACAAGTGACTAAAACACAAAAATATTCTAAGCCATTTATCCTAACAAAATAGAGTGAAAACTACTGTAGTAGATGTAAATGAACACAGAGGAAAATGTTTTGTATTTTAAATATTTTTACAGATAAATCGAATTCCCCAAGATGTGAATCAGCCTCTACAGACATGTCTGTGGAACTAATGGAGAATCCTCTCAGAAAAAGCCCAGTGCAAAAGAATAAAACACCCAAGTTTAAACATCTGAAATTAAAAGCTAAGGCATCTAAGGAGGTTAAGACATCCAAGTCAGGTAAAATCTATAAAAAAAATTTAAGTGTGGAAGTGTCACTTATGTTAAAATCCTGTTGCATTAGTTTTAGATAATTTGTGATTTAAAAAAAATGTATTATATTATTGTGGAGCACACTTAGTTAGAACTATTTTCATACTACATGATACAATAAGTTCTTTGATTAGTATAAATTCTGAAAATATGTTTTAAATATGATTTACAGATAAATCAGACTCCCCAAGAAATGAATCAGCCACTGCAGACATGCCTGTAGAACTATCAGAGTCCCCAAGACGTGCATCAGCCTCTACAGACATGGCTGTAGAACTAACAGAGAATCCCCTCAGAGAAAGCCCAGTGCAAAAGAATAAAAAAATAAAGTTTAACCTTCCAAACTTCAAAATGAACACATCTAAAAGAAATCACAAGAAATCACAGTCAGGTAAAGTCCATTTTTTTGGATATAGGGGTGGTGTTACTTATGTTAAAAACTAATTCAACAACCCTAATTAGAATAAAAAATGTCATTTATGAATGACAGTTAACATTGAAGCTATACATTATTTTGTGCCTTTGCAAAATGTAATATATTATTTTATTGAATACATTGTAAACTTTGGAAATATTGATATTTTAAAACAAAGAAAATTACATTATATTCTTAAGAAGTACATTTAGTTCAAAACGAATGCTGAAAATGTGTTTTAAATATTATTTACAGAGGACTCAGAGTCCCCAAGACGTGAATCAACCTCTACAGACATCCCTGTAGAACTAACGGAGAATCCCCTCAGTGAAAGCCCAGTGAAAAAGAATAAAACACCCAAGTTTAAACAATTAAATTTAAAAATAAAGGCATCTAAGGAGGACAAGACATCCAAGTCAGGTAAAATCTACTTTAACATTGAATTGCTTTTACAAAATTTAATTATTTTCATGAGCGCATTCAAAACTTTAGCAAAATATCTACTTAAAATCTACTTTCTTGACAAATATATTTAGAAGTATATTCAAAATGACAACATGGTTCAATAAGTTTTTTTTTTACTTGTACACATGCTAAAAATGTGTTTTAAATATCTTTTTACAGAGAAATCAGAGTCCCCAAGAGATAAATCAACTCCTGACATGGTTGAAGAAGAAACTAAGAAACCCCTCAATGAAAACTCAGAGCAACAGAAAGGCAAATCAAAGTTCATACTTCCAAATTTAAAAAAAAGGTCAAACTTTAATGAATCCAATGACCCTGAGCAATGCAAGCTATGGAGCTAAGGATACTGATATTAAATGCACTGCTGTGACATTAACTTATCATGTAACTGTACTGAATAGTCTGTGATAGATTAGGAACCTGCATGCCTTAGCACTTCCACAACAGGACATGCAGATAAGAAATAAATGAATGAATACACAATATTTTAGATCAGTTAACTTGAAATCACTGTTTTAATACAATGTATTGTCTCTACATTTATCAATCTATTATTAAATTACCTTTGGAACACTTGTAAATGGCAGTACCTCAGAACTCAAGGATGCAGATAACATACTTCTTGAAAAAGTAGTTCTATTAACAATAATTTCTTTATTAATGAGAACCAAATATAATTGAGAATTATTTGAGAAATAGAATTAATTTAAAAAGTACATTCACTAGAACAGTACTTACAACTAGAACTGAATTAATATTGCCAGCACCAGCAACTTTTAGAAGAATTAAAAAAAAACAGTCCTAATGGAAATATAACTAACATGAGGATTTAAAGTTAATTCTAAAGATTTGAATGCCACTGAATGTAGATTTGTACTTTGAATTATATTTTTACAGCATCCCTAAGACGGGAATCAGCAACGTCTGACATAGCTGAAGAACAAATGGAAAGCCCACTGCAAAAGAATGGCAAATCAAGGTTTAAATTTAACAATTTGAGTAAAAAAATATCTATGGAGGGCAAGACAATTCAGCCAGGTAAAATGGATTTCATTCAAGTTATTGGAATGAGAGGAATTATGAGTATACTGAGAATTAAACAACTGTACTAACAATATGTATTCATATGCCTATACCTCATGTGAACTAACTGCGAATTTGAAATGTGGCTGTATTACATGTGAAGTCAATAACAAATGAATAAATGTCTCTGTATTTTTATTCATATTTTTACAGAGGAAGCAGATTTCCCAAGACGTGAATCAACTTCTACTGACACATCAGAAGAACAAACTGAAACCCCCCTCAGTGAAAGTCCAGTGAAAAAGGATAAAAAAAAAACGTTTAAACTACCAAATCTGAAGAGAAAGTCACCTAAATATGGCAAAAATGCTCAGCCAGGTAAAATCTCCTGAATCTGTTATATTAATGTGTTATGTTGTTTATTAGGATAAGAGAAATACTGTTATTATAGTGTTGTGACATTGTGTGTTCACTTGTATGAATGTGTTGAATCATTTTTGATTGACTTAATAATACTGAAGGGCTTTTCTGTTGAAAGTGTTAATGTTTTTCTAATATTTGTTTGGGTCCCAAAAAATGTATTACCTCCCACAATGCAGGGGAGAACTGAAAAAACAACTTAACCTGCCTTTTCTGAGGAAAAAGTACAAACTGTAAGGTTTTGGTCTGTTAACATAATAACAAAAATATTCAAACCAATCTCCCATTTTTTCAGAGAGCCATTTGGATTTCAATCAGAACCTGAAGCAAAATAATTTGTTGGAAGCTAGCCAGCAATTATTAGAACAAGAAGACCAACTATATAGCAAACCAAGTTTTACAAGTGATAAGGAAAATAATCTGGAAAAAGATTATCAAACATTGAAACATTTCCTGCAAATGGCTGTAGATGAGTCCTTTAATTCTGAAAACAAAGATACACTGAGAAGTGCTGTGCTAGCCATTTTCCAGCAGGAGAAACAAGACAAGCACTATGTGGACCCAACAGTGGTGCAATGTCCACGTTGGAGGCCAATGAAATGTGAAGAGATGCTTGTTGTACAGCTTCAGAAGTTGGTGGAAGCACGGATGCTGCAAACAAGTGGAGAGGACAGTGCATCGGACAGGCTGTCTACATCTCTGAAGAGAGAGGTTTGTCGCATGGGAACGTGCATTCAAAAAGACTTGATCTGGGTGGTCAAAAATCTGCAGAAATATTATACATCAGAGTACGACATTTGCAACGTTTATGCTCAGTTGTACCATAAGACTTTTTCCGGGAGACTTTTGGACCTGTGCAGCTCAAACATTGACGTGAATGATGGCAACTACATTCTGAGTTGGATATATGAGTTTTACCCAAAGTAAGAAATATAAATATTTAAAGGATGACTTGAGAACAGTGCCTATGTAAAACCATTATACTTTTGTTATATTACGTAGTAAAAAACTGCCATATATTTATCCTAGTGTACCTTCTGACAGTTTTTAATAATTAAGTCCATACACATTAATGATTCGTTAAAAAATTGGCTTGGATAACTGATAACTCCTAGCAATTCTAAATATGTAGACATAATAAGAAAATATATTGTTATAAACTATTGTTGTAAACAATTATTATAAATGCTCAGCCAAAGTAGAACTTAATATTAGACATAAGTCTTTAGCAGGGTCTGGACAACTAACCAGATTTTAATAGCAAATGAGAAAGTGGTTTTGCCAAATACATCCAGATCACTGACAGACATATTGATGCGAAAGTATTTTTAATAACCAAAATATATGGAAAAAAAAAACATTTCCCTTCAGCTTCACAAATTGTGCAAAGTAGAGTTCAAAGATAAGATAAACATTTCTTATTTATCTTATTTTAATTCTGAACCAGAAATCTGAAATTAATACATAAATATATGTTAAATATATTTTAAAAAAGCAAAAGAGGTCTGCAAAAGCAAACTTTTAAAAAGGTATAATCCTTTTTCACAGGCATTTTTAATCAAGCATTTAATAACATCACATTTTCTTCATGTAATCAATGTATTTACAGATTATTTACAAATAATTAAAGTAATCAATTGTATTTTAGGGGTGTTTTACAACATGCAGAATTGGAGCCATACATCAACACTAAATCTCTGGAACCACTGTTACCTGAGAAAGTACTTAAGCCGATGCAAGAGCAGTATCTTCTACACAAAGAGGTAATGAAACATGATATTAGCTTGCAATAGAATTTACAAGTTCTGATGTGCTTGAAATTAGACACAACCATTTATCTTAATGATTTGTTTTTCTATTTGTTTGTATGTTGTTAACAGACTGTGGTCAGGGAATGGCTGATGACAGGTTTACAAAAAGAACAAGAAAGATGGCAGACTGGTAAAAAGCCAGAGTTATTTGATGACTACATTTGTTCCAATCTCACTAGTGACATTTTACCGGTATGCACAATAAAAAGTTGATTATTGATTTACTGCAAAGTTCACTCATCTTCAAACTCACTGTACTGTAAACCTTTTACATCACAGCTTTTGGAAGGAGCAATGAAAGAAGCAATAATTTTTTTAGGTGACATAAATAATGCACAGCGAATACTGTTTCAACTGGAAGGTTTACTGAACAGGTAAACACACATTCAACGAAGAAGCATTAAGCATTGGTAGTTTGGCTTTTTTTTTGTTTTTACATAATTAAGTACAGTTAAACAGAACCACTAACATCTGTTTAGTAATAATGTTTACTGACACAAAAAAATATATATATATTAATTTTGTTATATATTGTTAGACTGTGTAAAGAAGGATCTATAGGTGGTAAATGGTGGTATTGTGGTAAAAATCTAAAGTGTGTCATTTATGTAAAATTAATGTATGCATTTTTCCCCAGTTATAAAACATCAATAGATAATCTTTTTAAAGAAAAGCACAGTGATATCTCTGACATACTGAAGGGAAATCTGGTTAGCATCATGCAGTTAAGGTGAGGTACACAAACAATTTAATAAAGACTACAAATACGTTTATTCATACATGTATATCAGATTTTTTTTGTGATATAGAAGTTTATAAATCTAGGAGTTTTAATGAAGCCTAAATCAAGTTACCAAATAAAATGTCTTTAATGTTATTACAAATAATTAGAAATGTGAATATTACCTACAACGACTGATGAGAGTAAGTTATTATACAGTAATTATACAACAATTTACTGATTTTATATAAATACATTACAATATATAATACTTTTTGTAACTGTGCAGCTGTCTATAGCATAATTAATTAAAAAGTCGCAATTTGTAAACGTACATTAACTCTTATCAACAGAGAGTATGTAGAGAAACAGGAGAATCTTCCAGAGAAAATAAAATCAAACTGGCTGGCCATTATCTCAAATATAAAAGATTCCTGTCATGGCTTCTTCCTCAGACCTTTACACAAAGAACTTAAGGTATCTGCTTTTAAGACATTTACATTAGTTGATTGATTTAGTATCATTAATGTATGTATATAGCAGAGATAATGCAATAAAGTTCCACTGATCAGATCTATATTGAATATGTTTCTGTGTATCTGAAAAGTTTCACACACTTTTCAGATACACAGAAACATATTCAATATAGATTTGATCAGTGGAACTATCTGAACCATTTTTAAGGATAAATATATAATGTTATGATTTTGGACAGATGTTCATGTTGAAACTACACCAGTCAAGGACAACAGTAAACTTAGCGAGAGAGAAGGAGCTGGTTCTGTGTGGAGTACATCTCATGTCTGTGTGTACTTTATGTAGGTGCTTATTTCCAAAAGTCTAAAAACATGTACGTCAGCTGAATCAGACATGCTAAATCCCCTTTGTGTAAATGCATTTATTTCGTTGGACTCTAGCCAGTTGCAGCCTGACTATTAGTCTTCTGCATTTTTCTCAGAGTAAAACCCTTATTAATGTAACCCTTATTACAAATATTTACTTGGAATCTGACTGATTAAAAAGATGGCACTAGTTCAATTTCTGATAATGATTAAAATAATTATTTCTATTGCGCTTTTTTGGGTGTATTGACTTCATAGGTACATTATCGTAAGCTTTGGACACCTGTCTGGTTAACCGAAAGTCACGAAATTATTGGAGAACTGTTAGGATATCTACAACTCAAGATAAAGAAGTTTTCAGACATACATCCTAGTTGTAAGAAGGTAATCTATTAAGTGGTGTTATTTGATCTTGCAGACACATCTCAGACCTCTCCGTTATGGTATACTGAAGAGCATTAAATATTATTTGTGTCTTAGGAACTGATAAGTCAACTGTATTTTGAGATCACAATTGAATATGTTAGAAGAATGTTAAAGGGAAAACTAAAACTTAACAGAGACAAGCAGGAAACAGCTGCAAGAAATATGTGTGAGGACAATGCCAGAATGAAATCCTTTTTTATTGAACCTGTAAGTAATAAACACAGCAGAAATCATTGTACTAAACTTAACTTATGCTTAATAAATAAATAACTTACTAAGCATATACTATGAACAGTGCCTTTAGAGCTAACAGAGCATCATTTATCAGCGAAAACTTTTTTAAAACAACTATTTTTCAGGATAAGCAGCTACACTGCATCATGCCATAGTATTTAAATAATATTTATAATATGAACTATAATTGAGCCATTAACATATTCTATACATTTACCTTACTGTATGTGTTTTTAATGCACAATGTCTGCAATGTAGCAAATTTAAGAGCTTGATAAAAACCAAAGGAAGAAGCAAAGACAAGATATAAGAAGGAAAAGAAATTGTATTATTTAATTTTGATATTAATATACACACCCTATAGTCCTTATTAAAAATAATCCTTAATCACTATCTCTCATTTTTCTTTGGCAACTACAGGGGTCCAACGACAAATGGCTGTGTGCTATTTTACCCAGTTTGTCAGAACTGGTGAGGCTGCATGACACAGAGGCTCTTCAACTTGAAGTAGTTACACTGGCAAGAACATACTCAGATTTCAGGTGAGTATACAAATATCATCTAACACAAACCAGATATAATTTTTTTTGCGGTTTTGTTGCACTGTTTGTTATAAAGATGAACAAATCATTAAGTGGGAGTATATATGTATGATATGCTGAGACATGGACATTATTTACTAAATAAAAAAGGGGAGTAGAGTTTCTTTCAAAAAAAATGTTATTACAGAATTTTTTTTTCAGTTTTATTTAGCCTGTTTATTATACAAATACCAGTTTTGTAATATTTTTAAACTTATTAGATTTGTGATGGTAAATAATTATTAGGTTACAAATGTAAATTAAATGATAAAATAAATACATTCTGTAATTGTAGAACTACAAAATAAATCTAAGGCAAGTCAAACCGATAAATAACACAACAGCACAATAAGCACAACAGGCAAAGAAGCAAAAAGCAATAAGGTCTATATAGTAAATTGGCCAGGGGGTGTAACACAAAATTTAAAAAGGTATAGTAAGCTTATTTTATTTGTTTCTATTCTCAGTAAGCATCATCTCTACAAAATTCTGCAGCTAAAGGAAAATCTTACCAGTGAAAATGTGCGCAGCATCAAACTGTGCCTGACTGAGAATCAAGATTCACTAAACTCTGAGTCCACAAGACAGTTTTTCTGTAAAGTTCCAGTTAAGTAAATAAATGTAAAGAAAAAGGACTGTAAATAACGTAATTCTGAAATACTAATGTATTTATACTGCCATATATTATCAGTATTTATCTAACTTGCTATGTAACTAACTCTATAAATGCATGGTCTCTGCTTTTACCATTTTATTATTTTAAAAGGACAACATTTGTTCTTGTATACAGTGTTATAACTTTTGCAATAAGTATTTTTGTATTATAACAACAATGTGATAAGAGGTTAAAAAGAAGCAAATAATAAGGTGGATAGAAATAATTAGATGAGTTTTGAACGCACCATCATTAAAAGGCTGAAGATCCAGACTATCCATATAGTCAACAGGAATTAAATGACATAAGTAAACTCTCATTTCTAAGTTTAGATCATCAAACTAGACAAGTTAAGATATAATTTAATGATATCACTGCCTGTATTTTGTAAAGAAATTTAATCTAGTTAGTCAATATTGTTTTAAGTATGTTTTTATGTAATGTCTAATATTTGGTACAATAAATATGCTTATATTATTTCACTTGTGTCTTTCTGTGTTCAATATTAACAATGGCTTCCACAAGCAAGTTTTGCTCTTAGACTTGCCTCATGATCATTTCATTTAGGTCTATTTTTTGATAAAATATATTTTTTAAATAATTACTTATATTTTGCAGGTATCTAAACAAATAGATAATATAAGCTAAATAGATGTTGCATCATCATTGTCAACATTAAATTGTAGAAAACAAAGCCTTTATTACCATATTTTTATATCTGAGGCCACAACACAGATTGATTGGGAAATGTATTAAATAAAATCCAGATTGTGCAAATGTGAAACTTTTTTTTCTTCTCCTTGGCTGCCTTGTCTTGACTAAGTTTGGTAGAGTATTTGCAAACTGGGTTTAAGTGGAACTGAAATTGTACACCACGAGTCATGGGGGTGAACAGCAGTGAGATGATGACGACATAATCCTGGAAATGCACTTTCACCGGACAGCATTCCAGCTTTAAACCATCGAAGATGTTGTAAGATGAGAAAGATTCTCAGAGAGTAAAATTATTAAAAATATAAAGATGACAGCAATGGATCGGCGCCCTGTCCTGGGTCTATCTGTCCGGCGCCCGAGACGTTCTTCCCTGGATGGGCATGGGGAACCCCACCGCGACACTGGTAGAGGATAAAGCGGGAGATAATGAATGAATGAATGAATGAATGAATGAATGAATAATGAATGAATGAATATAAAGATAAATCACAAAGTAGTAGAACTAAAGTGACGTTAACATTATTTTATTTTTTTATATATATAAAAAATGTAAAGATATATTAGCTAAATGATGTTATAAATCAATTAAATTTAATCAATACTAAAGCAAACAGCACTACCATTAATGGCATGAACCAAATAAACCAAAAATGGACATATGCTATGTTTGCAGTGTTATGCTCTTATGACTGTGGTTTAGCAAAAGAAAAAAAAAAAGAAGGGAAACCCCATGATTCACCAAACAATCCCATGTGGATGAGTCATAAGTAAATACAGAATTTAAAAAAAAAAGAGTTTAGGAACCTATGATGTGAACTAAATAGCTTAGTGAAAATGCCTCCATTCAGATATATTACCATTTATTATGAATAATATATTAATGTATGGGCGGCTCGGTGTCTTAGTGGTTAGCATGTTCACCTCTCAGCGCTAGGGATTCCCGGTTCGAATCCCCATCTGGGTGGAGTTTCCCCGTGTCCGCGTGGGTTTCCTCCGGGTTCTCCGGTTTCCTCCGACAGTCCAAAAACATTGATCAAGTCAATTGAGTTCTCCAAATTGCCCCATGTAGAGTGTGTGCGTGTCTGTGTGTGTGAGTGTGGGCCCAGCGATAGATTGGCACCCTGTCCTGGGTGTATCTGCCCAGCGCCCGAAACGTTCTCCCCTGGATGGGCATGGGGAACCCCCCCGCGACCCTAATAGAGGATAAAGCGGAAGATAATGAATGAATATTAATGTATACAAGGGAACATTTGAAAATTTTGAATACATGAAATCAATTATTTAGTTTGTTCTTTTTTTTTATTACATTGCACTAAAGCTGCATAGCCTTCATAAGTTTGGACAAGACCTGATGTTCTACCAGTCACAATAAACATACACGAATAAAAGCCATGTTTAAAATTAATTCATTCATTATCTCCCGCTTTATCATCTACTAGGGTCGCGGTGGAGTTCCCCATGCCCATCCATGTATCGGGCACTGGGCAGATAGACCCAGGACAGGGCGCCAATCCATCGCTGGGCAGCCATGTTAGAAATGATGTTTAAAATTTTTAGCAGCATAAAGTGCTGAAAACATTCTGCGATCAAAGGAATGCTTGGTTCTAGGGGTGCCAACAATTATAGAACAGCAGTTATGGATGAAATAAAGACAAAAATCAATTCAATACAAGACCTAATGTTACTGAGACATTAATTCATTCATTATCTTTCGCTTTGTCATATATTAGGGTCGCGGGGTGGGGGGTTGCCCATGCCCATCCAGAGCGTTTCAGGCGCTAGGCAAACACACCCAGGACAGGGCGCCAATCTATCACTGGGCACACACTCACGCACACATTCACACACTATATGGGGCAATTTGGAGAACTCAATTGACTTGATCCATGTTTTTGGACTGTGGGAGGAAACCGGAGAACCCGGAGGAAACTCCACCCAGATGGGGATTCGAACCGGGAATCCCTAGAGCTGAGAGGCGAACGTGCTAACCATTAAGTCCGCCTTGAGACAAAGACAGTACTTTCTATTTCGTTCTTGTGACGCGAGATGCTCACGATTCGACTGCATCCTCACAGCCACACCTGTATTCTGTAACAAAGAAGGTAGGAAAACCGCCACTATTCTTTTTTAGATTAAAATAAGGAAATGTTATAAGATTCTACAATCATCTTATTATCAATACCATATTTCGTCTGTTTTACGTTTTAAATTGATACGTAGATAATTGAATAATGAATCATCTTCTGCTTATCTGTTTTTAGAGCTGATTTGAATTAAACTATTGGTTTTTAGTCCTGTATTCTGCTCCTGAAATCACTGATGCTTCGGGGAAGCGAGATTATAGGAACACACATGTTAAAAAAACCCGCGCACATTGAAAATGGGTTAATATTGTACCGCGTAGTGCGTTCAAACAGAAATACAGCCGCTCAGAAATTGTCATATTTATTCATTTATTTTATTTTGCAAATCATACGTTACATCACACAAACACACGCAGACGCGCGCACACGCCGACGCACGCACGTATACGTGAAGAACCACGCGCGCAAGCAGATGCGCGCACACGCCGACGCACGCGCAGACGCACATATGTAGATGCGCGCACACGTCGTTTTACCTTCCAGCAGAGATAAATAAGAAACTCAATGATTAAGGATGCCAATTTTAAATCAAGGGCGGCTCGGTGGCTTAGTGGTTACATGTTCGCCTCTCAGCACTAGGGATTCCCGGTTCGAATCCCCATCTGGGTGGAGTTTCCATGTTTTCCCTGTGTCCGTGTGGGTTTCCTCCGGGTTCTCCGGTTTCCTCCCACAGTACAAAAACATGGATCAAGTCAATTGAGTTCTCCAAATTGCCTCATGCTGAGTGTGTTTGTGTGCGTGTCTGTGTGAGTGAGTGTGTACCCAGCAATAGATTGGCACCCTGTCCTGGGTGTATCTGCCCAACGCCCGAAACATTCTCCCCTAGATGGGCATGGGGAACCCCCCCCCCCCGCGCCGCAGCCCTAATATAGGATAAAACGGAAGATAAAGAATGAATGAATGAATTTTAAATCAGTCTATTTTAACACTCCTCAAAGTTTTAGGTTGTTAATGTCTGATTTGGCTGCAACCATAAACTAACTAAAAATCTCTTTTTTTTTTTTTACAGTTCAGTAAACTATAGGTGCTAGAAATTATACAATGGAAAACCAGACGTCAACCATTAAGGTTTCTTCTCAAAAAGGCAAGCTTAAAATAAAGAAATGGTGCAAAAACAAATTATTTAAACATTCTAAAATACATGAGGCAGTACCAGGTAAACTTGGACTTAAATATCCTTAACAGGTTGGAATTTTAAGTTTGCACATTTAGTACAGTACTTATTTAAATAATCTTATATTGTTGCAGAAACCGTGAATTTTAACCAGATTCTGGAACTGAATCTTTTGGTACAAGCTGGTGAGCATCTTTTAACATGTGAAAGATTACTATATAGCAACTCCCAAACATCAGATGATAACCAGGGGAGTCATGATAAGGATGAGGAGGAACAACTGAAACAGGATTATAACTCCTTAAAAAAATGTCTGAAGATGGCTATCGAGGAGTCCTTTAATGCGGAAAAACTTGAAACCCTGAAAAGTGCTGTGACCGCCATATTTCAGCAAGAGGAGCAAGACCAATTCTGGGAGAAAGCAGCAAAAGATGAGCGTCCTCAGTGGAGGCCAATGAAATGTCAACTGATGCATGACATGGCACTACAAAAGTTGGTAGAATTGCAATTACAGGAGACAAAACAGCAGGAAAACGAAGAAGACAAGCTGAAGACAGAGATGTGCCAGATGGTTGAACTCATTCAGAATAATTTGCTTCAAGTTGTAAATCATATTCGGGGGTGTTACCCATCAGAGTTTGATGTGTGTAATATGTATACACAGTTGTATCATAAGGTATTCTCTACAAAACTACGACAACTTCCTCTAAATGAAATCAGTCCAGAAGAATGCGTCTTTATACTGCAGCTAATTAACAGCTATTCAAGGTAAAATATAATAATTATTTTTAAAATGGTGTTATTATAAACAAAACCTGCTTGACAAGCTCTGAAATATCTCTCACTTGTACATTATATGTTCCTTTTCAGAAAGGTATTAAAACACAAGGAACTGGAACCATACATCAATACTGAATCACTGGATGCTTTATTACCTCCAAAAGAACACAAATTGATAGAAGAGCAGCATCTTTCACACACAGAGGTTCTGTAATTTCACATATGCATATGTTGACATCATGCTTGTATCAATCATACATACATATACATACATATACACACATTATATATATATATATATATATATGTGTGTGTGTGTGTGTGTGTTAATGTTGACATTTATAATTTTATTTTTAGGAAAAAGTCAGAACATGGTTATCCAATGCACTTTTGCTAGAAGAAAATAGCTGGCAGGATGAGAAAAAACCTGTGCTTATTGATGGCTACTATTTCTCTGCTCTTGCTTCAGATGTTATTTATGTAAGCTCAGCAAAAAACATATGGCCTGTAAAAATATATATGAAAATATCCACATAAGGGCATTTCATAGCGTAAAGAAACACTTATTTGTATAGCATTGGTTTAATTTCTGGTGTCATGTACAATAATCTTATTCAATAGATTATTTTTGTACTTGGATCTCATAATAATCTTTTTTTTTATTATTAAGTTTGTTGATGGTTCTATAAATGAATCTCGGATGCTTCTGGGAAACGAGAAAGCTCAGCGAATTTTACTTCAGTTGAACAGTTTCCTTACGAGGTATTGAATATTTTAACACTTACAAATACACACTCCTTATGGCAAGCAAAAAGTTAAACAATGCCAAAATTAGCTGTTATAGGCAGTTGTGTGTAACAAAAATCTGTCTATAATATTAATGTATTCAAGTTTTCTTTTGTCAGCTACAAGAAATCCATAGAAGAATTTCTAAAAAAGCAGCAACAAAACATGAATGAAATACTGAAAGCCCAACTGCTGTGTATAAACAATATATGGTGAGCTATTAATCTCTCTTGTACACACACAGTGCCAGTTCAAATTAAGATTCCATGCTGGTAGAAATGACACACATCCTGAATTACTTGTAGTTATTTTGATTTTTGCTCTTAAGAAACTTCAGATATTATTTTTCTTTCTGGTGTGGTATTGTTTAATCAATTGGGTTTAACATTCATTATCTAGTATACTCAGTAGATAACTTATCAACTTGGCATGACAATGTCTATATTGTGTGTACCCAGGGAGTATATAGAAAACCAACATAACCTTCCAGATGAAATGAAAGCAGACTGGCTGTCCATGACATCAGAATTGAGAGAAACCTGTCACAGATATTTTCTAATTCCTATTCACAAGCAGCTTAAGGTATCTGCAAATAATATTTATTTATATTTTTAATGAATTATAATGTCTTATAAGTATTGGTATTTTATCAACCCAGTGTGATTTCCATATTATTTGTCATATCTAATCTACAGATTTCTGTCTGCATATATAAATTTACAGGTTACTTATTCTAAGCTCTGGACATCTGCATGGTTTACTGAACATCAAAACGTTATTGGAGAGTTAGAAGATAAAATGAGGGAGCAGATTTGTTTGCACAAAGACTTAAACAGTGTCTGTCTAAAGGTCAGTAATCAACAGAGCTGGGTAACAGCTGAAGTAAGGTCTTTATTTTGCCAGAGGAGGCCTGTTTATGGCCAATTTCTTCAGTGCAAATATAATGTCTGTGTTTTTGCTTATGTGCAGGTACTTTTAAGCCAGCTGCACTTCGAAATAATGGTTCAGTATGTGAAGCATATGTTTAAGAGAAAATTAAAACTGAAAGACAAGGTCGAGCAGGAGACAGCAGCAACGTTTCTGTGTGAGGACCACTTCGTAATCAATGCGCTGTTTGTTGAAAATGTAAGCAAGCATCCAACTTAGCCACCCACACACAAAGATGCCAGAATGACTGAGGGGCAAACATTAAGCATATGAAACTGTGCTTGATAGGGTGTTCAAATTAACACTCTATGATATAAATATACTGTATGATAAATTACTGACTTCATGAAGGTTTGGAGAGAGTCAACATTTGAATTTCTTAATGAATACAACTTAAAATAAAAGGGCGTTCTTTTAAAGTATTGACATATCAATTACAGAAATATTAGTACATTAACCATAAATTTTAAAGTGGCTTTAGGTGACCACACAAAGCAGCAGCAATAAAAACATTAGATGGCTTCTAAACTGGATAAATCACATCATTACAACCATCAATGGGTTTATCATTACATAGAGCCAGATGTCTAAAAGACCTTCCAAACATTTTAATTCAAACGCTGTGAATATTTAACCTGTATCGCATTGGTTCTATTAAACAATATTATAAATAAAATCAATAAAGAAAACTATTAACTAAATACATTTCATAGACATTACACAATTAGCTGCTTGTCTTAAAGGATTACTCCTATAAGATGACCATGATTATAATTATTCAAACCATTTTACATCTAAACTTCTTTTACAATAAAATTTTTACCATCAGCCACAGTCTATCACGTTCCCTCACTAATAAAGCAGCTGGCTCAAATATAAAACAAGCATATTTAACATGTAAATACAAATAGTCACAACATTCAAAAGAGCAAGATGACATAATACATTATTCCAGCTGCAACATAAAAAATATATCGCTTCATTTGGAATCAATAGTAGAAAAAATAAGATAACAATAACAAATGTGCTTTATGGAATTTAGTAACAGCATAATTTAGAAATACTCACAGTCAGGTTGCTTTAAGTTCAAGTTAATCACTGAGATGGTTTAGAACCCCCTTTGCTGTTTCATTGTGAGAACACTTGTGAGAACACCAGGAAACATCATTACAGTTAATCAGGTTAATTAAAACTCACCTGAACTAATAATTAATGTTATTACTAACTGGGTCTTAAAGCCCCACTGTTTCAAAGACATTCAAGTTCTACAGCTTATTCTTATTTCTTTGCCATGCATGACGTTTAACGGCCTATAATCATTTAGCCAAAAAAAAAAAAAAGTATAAAAGTAGAAGTACACAGTAGATCAGTAGTTTGTAGAACCTATTTAATCAGCCATAATTTAAATAAAGTAATCTGGATTTAGTTTCTTTTGTTTCTAATTTTTTGTTTAATTAAAAACTAGAAGGATGATTTGGATTCCTTATAAAACTGGAGGTATGTTGCCTCAGGAGTGTCTTTTGATCACTACATGGCTGATGTTAATTTGGATATGCTTACACAACCTGTAATATGACTTATCTTTTTCAAATCTAGAAAACAATGTTACTGTCTGTTCAACACACATTAACAGTTCTTTTTATAACACTTTAATAACACTTATAAGTAAGTTTCTGTGACAGGTTTATTTATATTAATATTTCTTTTTCCTGCAGGGTTTAGAGGAAAAATGTCTGATTAAAATACTACCAAAGGTTTCAGAAGTATTGAAAGTACAAGATCTAGATGCCCTTGAATTAGAAATATTTACCTTAATGAAAGCCCATCCTGAACTCACGTGAGTATGGGGTATAGTTATAAACGTTTAAGTAAATCCGCATTTAAATTTTATAATGATGCAATTATATAGTTTATATATAAACTTTGCATTTATAGTGATACAAAATTGATCTGAAATAGCTAATAAAATCTTTTTGTCTCAGATAAATATTAATGAACTTGAAACTCCAAAACTTTTTACAGTAATTCTTTAGGCAAATGCAAAACTTTCCAGTTTTAAAGTCACAGATCCTCATTTGATTAATTAGTGTTTGTTGTAGTGGCATGTTTTATTTTGCAGATTTTTATGTTGGTTGAGGCTTTCAGTTGTATTATTTAAAGGACCTGGAATACATGGTGTTGTTTCTTTCTTTCAGTAAAGGCCAAGTCCGTACTATTTTGAAGCTAAAGGCTAACCTTTCCCGTGCACATGTTCGCCTAATCTCAGGACGTTATCAAGAAACTAGAAAAACTCTACAGGACTCTAAACCTGAACCACCTTTTTTCTCTAAATTGCCAAAAACAAAAAGCTTTTCAAGCAACTTCACTTGCATTTGCACAAACTCTTTTTTCAATCTAAACATCTTATCATGTTGGAATGGTTGTAGCAAAACTCAAAATTCTTGTCTGAATGTAAACATGAGAAACTAAATATTTTATGTGAAAAGAAACAAGAAGAGAGGAAAAGTCATCTTCCTTTTGCAGCTATAGGCTTAATGCTAAACTAATCACAGCGCTTCAGTATTGTTCACTGATTTTAATAAGGAATTTTCAAGTAGGATGCAATTAGTGAATATAACAAATTATTTCAAACAGGTCAAATCGACTAATTGAAGGTTTTGCTTTAGACTCTTAAACGAACCACATGTACCAAAACGAGTATTCACATATTATATAAACCCATCCAGCTGTATTATCTGACAGGTGCCATTACAGGTGCCGTTTCAGTGATCTTGTTTTTATTTTTAAACAATATATAATTTTGGAGGCGGCACGGTGGCTTAGTGGTTAGCACATTCGCCTCTCAGCGCTAGGGATTCCCGGTTCGAATCCCCATCTGGGTGGAGTTTCCATGTTCTCCCCGTGTCTGCGTGGGTTTCCTCCGGGTTCTCCGGTTTCCTCCCACAGTCCAAAAACATGGATCAAGTTAATTGAATTCTCAAAAATTGCCCAATTTAGTGTGTGTATGTGTGAGTGAGTGTGTGCCCAGCGATGGATTGGCGCCCCCCCCCCCCCCCCCCCCCCCCCCCCCCCCCCCCCCCCCCCCCCCCCCCCCCCCCCCCCCCCCCCCCCCCCCCCCCCCCCCCCCCCCCCCCCCCCCCCCATAATTTTGGGACGGGGGCCTTTACAGTTCAGAAGGCATGGGCAATGAGGACTCCAAAACAGGCTTTATTGCCACAAATGAAAACAAAAGCAACATTTCAGTGGCCTTAAAGTTATTTATAGTTGGAATTGTTTTGGCCAGCATGTACACACACTTACATATAAGGCTTGTGTCAGACCCCCCAGAGTCAGAAAGCTAATCAGGATGAAGGATTACAAATTTCAAGCTGATGCACCGCTCCTCCACCACCACCTGGAACAACATTACCTCCAGCCCACTGCCCAATGCAATATAATAATTAGTAAGGAGCTTGTCTTAGATTAGCCTAGCATAGCTTAGCACCCAGCTGGTGCAGAATATAACCACATGATTAGCTTCATTTATTAATAAAAAAGTAGATATATAACACCAATAACAAAATAAAAATCACACAAAATTAAATCTTGTTTCATAATTAGCATTATATAGATCATCACACAAAGTAATCTTGCTGTAACTTTGCTTTGGTGAATCAATGCACTTTAAAGCTGAAAGGTATGTAGCACTATACTTGTGCAACTTGTGTATCTCTGTTGAATACACTGTATTTTTTTTTGAAGGCTGAATGGTTGCACAGCTAATATTTATATGATTTAATCAATAATCAATGATAATCAATGTGGTTTGTATTTCAAAATATATAATCAATTTCAAGCTGTAAATTTTTCATCAGCATATTTTGCTTTAATGATGGTGTCTTTGTAAAATACATATAATGGACTTTTTTGTCTTCATAGTTTGCATTAGTTCCTTTCTGTTTCAGTTTTCATCTGTTCACATCGCCAAGAAAACGTGCCTTTCATTTGGAAATGGGAAAAGTGTGGGGCTTTCCCAGGCAAATTTTTTTTTTGGGATGAACAGGATATAACAAACCTGCTCATCAGCTGCTATGGGTTTTTTTTTTATTATCACGAGTTGGATAAATGTGTGCTGTACTATGTTTATTAAATATCTGAAAAAACTATTTAATGCATGAAAGTGTTTACCACGATGTACTAAACCTCACATTAAATAAACCACTCATAGAGTTTGTTCGTAATTATTTGTGAAATGCAAACAGATGGTGAGATCTTTCTTTGTTGTACTCACCTAAATTTACTTGCGTTGGCAGCTTTTTCATGGAATGTTTAAAAATTGCAAAACAGGGCTGATGTTCATATATTTGCCATGATGCTCATATTGTTTTAAAACATAGTGAATACATATTTAAAATGCAGACCCAACTAATAGTTCGACATTAATACACGTATTTTACATCTTTTAATCCATCCTGCCCTCTACAGCTCATATTAAATCATTACACCACATTAGAACACAGGAACACATGTCTGATACAGCACCCCAGGAGAAATGAGGATTAAGGGTCAGGCTCAAGGAATTACATTGGTAACTTTAGTGGACCTGAGATTCACCACAAATCACTGCTTTGTCCGCAAGGCTCAGCATTCAATTGTCCTCTTTTTACTGGTAAACAGCGTAGAAAAACATACCGTAACTGTTTATTGATTTAACAGATATTGTGTTACGTCAATGTTAAGAATTTGACATAGGTGAAATGTCAAATACTTAATGAGTAATTAAATATTCAAAGGTAAAAACTATTTTACTTATTGAAGGATGCATACAAGAATTGTTGAGAAGTGTTCCCTGTGATGCTGAGAACAGTGGTCCCTCTGTTGGAATGTTGAAAGACGTTATATCAAAAGTCACATATCAGGGAAACGTCTTTTTGATCTTGATTTCAGACTCTTAAAAGGATCGATACTGCGGACTCTCGCAAAGCAAAACATCCAAAATTCCGATTAAAAATTAAATAAAGAAAGTCTCAGAATGTGAGCAGTCACTTTTGCTCTGGCTACCATGGTCTGTTCAATCAGAGTTCTTACAGATGGAGGAGAAGCATCCCACAGACCTCCCTCCTCTCTACTCATCAGAACAATCAGAAGCTGCGCCGCCACGTGAACGGAGGTGCTGCATCATCTGAAAAGTGCATAGTTCACATTAATGTGATGAAAACGTTCAGTTAAAGGAAGTTAATTCAGAGTGAGGCGGCACAGTGGCTTAGTGATTACCATGTTCACCTCTCAGCAATAGGGATTCCCGGTTCGAATCCCCATCTGGGTGGAGTTTCCATGTTCTCCCCGTGTCTGCGTGGGTTTCCTCCGGGTTCCCCGGTTTCCTCCAAAAACATGGATCAAGTCAACTGAGCTCTCCAAATTGCCCCATATAGAGTGTGTGTGTGTGTGAGTGTGTGCCCCGCGGCCCTAATAGAGGATAAAGCGGAAGATAATGAATGAAAAATGAATTCAGAGTAAATAATCTCACACCGATGGCAAACTGGCTTAGTGGTTAGCACGTTTAACTCTCAGCACTGAGGTTTCAGGTTCGAATCACAATCTGGGTGGCGTTTCCATGTTTTCCCCGTTTCCGTGGGTTTCCTCCGGGTTCCTCCCACAGTCCAAAAACATGGATCCAAGGTGAATTACATGTTCTAAATTGCCCCATATAGAAAGTGTGTGTGTGTAAATGAGTGCCCAGTGACAGAGTGTTCCTGCACTTTATTGAACTACCCCGCTGTTGACTCTAATAGTGGATTAAGTGGAAGGTAATGGATGAATGATCTCACTCGTCTTTGTTTCCGAAGACGGTTTTTAGTGGCATTCAGAGAACAATCGATGTCAACAATTGCACGTAAAATCCTTCTTCGTTTTTCAGCTCTTGCTTTGCGGGCGTTTTCAATATCCTCCTCCAAGAGGCTCTTCGGCATTGTTGGAGTTATTATCATATTCACACAGCAAAACAACACGATGAGAAATAATGTCATTTCCAGCTGAATCTCCTCCATCTTCACTTCTTGTTGTGAGCTGGCGGTGGGCAAAACAGTATTTAGGAGCTTTACCGCCTCCTGCTGGGGTGGCGGTATAATTAACCCTAAAAGCTTGTTGAAATCTGTTTTAAACCTATAAGTGATTTGTATTTGTGCTGATCTATATTTGGTTTAGTACTTGCATGCAGAGTACTTGCATATATATATATATATACACACATTAGATTTTTGCCCTTGACTGACACCTTTTGCCGTCTCTCTTAATTTTCTTTTTATAATAAATAAGCGTCTGTGCCTCTGTGCTGTGTGATGTCATTTTCCTCAACAACTCATTACAATTCTTCACAATCTTTAACCTGTATCACTTTTTTTATTTAAATGTAGAACATGTAAGACAACAGTGAAATCATAATTTAACACCATAATTACTGCAATATATCATAAAAGTAAGGCCAACATGACAGTCACAGAATCATACTTCTAACATTTTACTACAGAACGGAAATCAGATGTTTTTAAGCAACACTTAAACTTTATTCAACTTAATTTATCAGCAGGAACTACAATAAATAGTAAGTTAAATACTTTCTTTTTAGTTTTTGCACCTCTAAAGAATAAATCACAGTGGTTCTCCCCTTTTGGGGCCTCATATGTAAAGTTTAGAGGTTTAAATTAGAAAATAATTAATAATAGTTAGTATAGCTTCCCTGCTAAATATCTACTCTGTTTTGGCACCAAACCTTAAAGGTTCAGAGTTTAATATTAGAAAATCAATAACAAACGGTTGTACAACCGGCCCCATGCTAAGTAAGTAAAGTATTTTGGCATGTTTTAAAAACTTTAAAAAGCATGGGAGATTACTGTGCAAAGTGCAAACCATCTAAAACCCTTCAGTTCCCCTACAATTCCACACCTACAAGTCCTGATTAACTTTCTTTAGTCCTAGTGCAAAACAGGCAGCTTAACTACCTACTTTAATATAAGTAACAAAACCAGCATTACAAGCAAAGAAGAAAAACGTCCATTGCACTTCACTTATCAGCGAAAAAAACATGAATGTAACACATAGTATAAAAACATATTTTTTACCAAATATCCATCCCTTAAATACTAACTTGGAACTAACACTTTGTTAAACATTCAGTAGTGGAGGTCATATAATGTTGCCTCTCTTTTTTAAATAAATCATTTAAATAGTAAAATCAAAGTTTCAAGCTTTTTTTTTCCTTTGAAATAGTTTAGTGCAAATGTTTGGGCACCCATGGACAAATATCTTATATTCAGGGAACATCCTTTAATTCAACTTATGGATGGGGTGTTACATGTGGTCTGTACAAATGCAATGAACCATGTAATATTATACATTTAATTCTGCCAATAGGTTGAATTTAGACTGCAGGTGTACATTTGTTTGTGTCTTCCTATCGAAGGATTTTTTTCCCATCTTTTGCCCTGTGAGATTTGGGATAGGCTCCAGCACCCCTTGCAACACTAAGGAGGATTAACAACGCAGTTCCCTATAGATTTGACCTGTTAATATAATGACACAATAAAAATACTTTTTTAACTAGGGCGGCCAATCTTTTGCCTCAGATTATAGGCCAGAAGAGTTTAGAAACTGGTGAAGCAAGAGGACAGTGTGGGTTTGGGCATCAAGCATATAAATTAATGTTTTACCTGTCGCTTTCCTCGCCATATTGCTCTTATGTGTTAGTAAGTGGCCAAAAGTATGTGTGAACCTAAAAAACTAATTCCAAAAGGATCCATATAAATCTGTCCTTAATGTACCAACCTGCAATTTCATAAGATTTTTGTTCCTAGATCCTTTATATCTAGTTCCTTCAGACCAAAACTTAAGTAATGAAAATATTTCATTATCGGCCAATATTTAAACAAAGAGCTAATACCATGCTAAATTAGAGAAGGGCATTTCAGAAGCTGCTGTCACAATACATGGCATTCTAGAGAACTGTATTCATCATTAATGTTCGAACTTTATGGTTTGTTCATAACGAAAGTTGAAGGACTGATGCTTTAAAATAAACATGTCAAAAGACCAATAGTTTAGTGTATCTGAATTCTACTAAATGATTAATTTAGCTCCTATAATCTAATAGTAAACCACACACATCATTTATCAATGTCAGAGTTGAGCTCAGAATTTCAGTACAACCCTGTTTATTCCATGTTTACTTTACGCCTACTAACTAGAGTTGGTGTTTACACACTTTTCGCCAAGTGGTAAATAAGTCCTTTGTAATCTAATCTTCTTTTGAGCATTACATGAATTAATGTGATTCGTTTTGTTTTACTAAGAATTAATGGAAGATGACGCAAAGAAAATTGAGCTACATGGTATAGAGCCTCCCACTAAGGTGTGATTCTGCTAAACTTACCATATCCGAATGTAATAAAAAGTATAATCATGAGCAACATTCTGTTATTAAAGGCGCAGTTCCTCCTGCAGTAAGGGCTGTGAGATCTCCCAGTTTGTGAGAGGCAATGGGGGCATTTGCCTCAGTGTCAACTGCTTCACAAATGTGATGAGGAAGCCCACGACGAGAGCACTTCCTAGCAAGGTGCCCACTGCCCAGGCATATGAGGGTTCCCTGGGTGCAGAGGGAGGCACAGGTATAGGCGTCAGCGTGTCCGTCAGCAGATCCCGTACGCTCATCAAAGAGCCGTTGTTCGGTCTGGGCTGAATGCCGAGAATCCTACACATGAGTGGGTAAAGGTCAACTGAGCGCATTGATTCTTTGGTGTACCCTTTGCGGAAAGATGGACCACGAGCAACAAACACAGGGTGCATGCTACGTAGTTGGTTGTCATAGCCATGGTTTCCCACTGTGATTAAGAAATAAACAAATAATTAGTATTCTCCTTAGTTCAAAAACAATAACAGTGTATATTGGATTTAACAGAAGCTACCAATTAATTTCAAAATTAACAGTTTTTATAGAGGTTGGGAAGATGACACCAAGATACTTTAAGGACTTAGTTTACTTAATTTAAAGGTTTAAGCTTGAGATGGCATTAACAGCTGTTTAGCCGACAGAGGTTCTTATAAAATGATACAATTAAGGGGTAATTAGTTTCTCCAATTTATCCATCAGTGTGTATTTGGAATATATGAAGAAACCCAAGTATCTGAAATAAAAGCAAGAGGCAAAAACCTGCATCACTTTGCTTTCATCTTCAGGGGCAAGACAAATTTATTTAAGTAATTGCAATTAAATACTGCCTTATGTGTTTTGTACTTACACATGAACGATCCGCTTTTGTTCTGCACAACCGTCCAGCCTTGTTTGGCCTCGATGATAATCGGCATTATTCTGACATTGTGTTTGTAGTGGAAATGATCTGGAATGTCTTCTTTTTTGTACACGACCATGTTAGGATTGGCATTCTCCAACAAGCTGTAAACCTCATTAAATTTACCTGTAAGCAAGACAAAACAATGCCGCTCAGCATTTTTATACCATGACAACAGAGGTATAACACATTTTGTGTTTCAAATTCTAAAAATATATTTTAATTCCTTACATTTACATGAATGACAAATACATTTTCTGTTCAGAGTTGCGTGTTTGGAAGTTTCTGGGTTCATGTTTCAGGCAAGGTGAATAAAGTGCTTTCTGTTTGGGAACTGCATGTTTTTTTGTATGAGTCTATGTGGGTTTCTGCTAAAGGCTCCAGTTTTTGCTCATAGGGTTCTTGATTTGGAGAAATCAAATATAGAATGAATGTAAATATAGAAAAAACTGTCTACTCTGCAATTATCTGGTGTCTTGTATAGGGTTTTCTCTTCCTTTTGCCCTGTGAGTGAGTGCGGGGCTCAAGCACTTCCAGAGACGTGACTGGGATAAGTGGGTTAGAAAATCAATAAAATGAATGAACATCGTCATGGCATATTTTTTTCATGCCACATTTTGCATACTCTCTCCTGAGATACTAGCTGAGGTGGAGAGCATCCTATTACACGCTTTGATCTCGGCAGGAGAACATACTGGTTGCATATTTTATCAGGCAGTGACAGATGTCTATGCAAAGTCAGAGGATAACACTGTGATTTTGATATACCCACTCAAGTACTGTTAATCATTCTGGCCTTAATCATGTTCAACCTCTTAATCACATTAGTCTTGCTGCAGAAACACATGGTGTCAAAACCTGAGCTCAACAAATTCTGTAAACTTACCTTCCTTAGGTAAAATTCCAACCACTGGACTCTTGTCGATCCATGTATATAAATCCCGGCTGACGTAGGTGTCAAGCTCAATGACCTTATCATAGGACAACTGAGTCATTCCATGGTCACTTGTAACAATGAGATTAACTTTATCATAAAGCCCAGCCTTTTTTAACTCATCTCTAACAAAGCCAAGCTTTGTGTCAATGTCATCAATAACCACATCCATTAGTGGACTTTCAGGTCCCAGATTATGGCCACTCTCATCGGGCTCTTCCCAGTACAGGACACCAAAATTAATTGCATCCGGACCAGAGAACCAATTGATGAGCTTTTCCACCCGCACCTCAAAAGGGATGGAAGCGTTATATGACATGTAATGGCTTGGATATAGCCCACCAATCGGCACATCTGATCCAGGCCACATGGCAGCTCCGCTTCTCTGTCCAGCCATCTGATTGGTTACCCAAAGTGGAACTGCCTCCTCCCACCATCGAGGCTCATAAACTTCTGGTCCCTCCATAGAGAAAGACCGGTTTAAAACGGGGTCATACATTTCATTGGCTACAATGCCATGGCTCTCTGCATGCAAGCCTGTTACTAATGTGTAGTGATTGGGAAAGGTTTTGGTGATGTAGGTGTTCTCCACCTGCACCACCTGCACTCCCTCGTCCATAACAGCACAGAAGTTGGGGGTTGGAACCCTGTACACATAGTCCCAGCGGAAGCCATCAAAAGAAATTAGGAGCAGCTTCTGATTTTCTTCCTGACATGACAGGAGAGGAGAAAGAAAAACTAGGAAGCAGCTCATCCACATCCTCTTCACCGAAACAATGTACATCATGCAAAAAGGAGCCTACAAAACATGAGATAATGTTTAGCCCATTTCTACCATTAGCATCACGATATCTAGATTTATTACAATGAAACAAAAACAACTAAACAACCATTAAACAACCACTATATAGATGACAGTGTGGCAATACAGTTTTTCAGAAAGAGATTGCGGGGGTAAAACCAACATCTGAGTGATAAGTAACCTGGGAGTGGGTGTGTACCGGTTCTTTTTTATGTAGAGTTTGACTATTTTTATCCTTTAATAAATAATTTTATACTTAAACATAACCACATATGCTTAGTTAGTCTTCGCTTTGTGGTTATAACAACTTCCATTCTTCTGGGAAGGATCTGTATAACATTTTGGAGTGGGTCAAATTATTCAACCCACTGTATTTTATGTTATATATCTGTTGCAATAGGACTAAATGATACATGTGAATTTAATAATTTAACAGCTGTGTCCTTATACTTTTAATCATACAGTAGATCAATTTTTTTAATTAGTTGGCTGACCCCAATTGGTTATACATAAAGCAAGGGACATGATTTTATTTTTTTTATCTGTTCTTGACCTCCTCAGAACCCATTGACATTTCATTTACATTAACAGCAATTATCAGAACTCCTCGGTGATTTACAAATGTGCCTTGCTTGCTCATGTTAATGTTTCCCCAAATCATAGAACAGAAGCTGACTGTGCTCCATTTGTTTGTGTTCTACAGTACATACTGTGTACATCCCCTGTACTTTGTTCTCTTATGGACAGGACCCCAAAAATACCACCACAGAGCAGGTATTATTTGGTTGGTGTATTATTCCTATCCCAGCAGTGTCACCGAGATGAAAAATGAAACTACAGCAGCACTGCTGCACTAAAACCCCCTCAACACATCAGTGTCACGACAGAACGGACAATAAACAATTCACCACCCGAATTATACCTGTTCTGTATAACCAAGAGGGAACAGAGAACCTAACCAATAGAGAACAAAGAACTATCAGGGGACTAACAAGAACAAAGAAAACAAATGTACTTTTTATTATTTAATATTTTTACATTACATATTGCCCCTTACCACTGGTCTTTGATTTTATTAATTCATTCATTATCACCCGCTTTATCCTCTATTAGGGTCGCGGTGGGGTTCCCCATGCCCATCCAGGGGAGAACGTCTCGGGCGCTGGGCAGATAGACCCAGGACAGGGCGCCAATCCATCGCTGGGCACACACTCACTCACTCAAACACACTCTACATGGAGCAATTTTGGAGAACTCAATTAACTTGAGGCGGCACGGTGGCTTAGTGGTTAGCACGTTCGCCTCTCAGCGCTAGGGATTCCCGGTTCGAATCCCCATCTGGGTGGAGTTTCCATGTTCTCCCCATGCCTGCTCCGGGTTCTCCGGTTTCCCCCCACAGTCCAAAAACATGGATCAAGTTAATTGAATTCTCAAAATTGCCCCATATAGACTGTGTCTGTGTGAGTGAGTGTGTGCCCAGCGATGGATTGGCACCCTGTCCTGGGTGTATCTGCCCAGCGCCCGAGACGTTCTCCCCTGGATGGGCATGGGGAACCCTACCACGACCCTAATAGAGGATAAGCGGGAGATAATGAATGAATGAATGAATGAATGAATGAATTAACTTGATCCATGTTTTTGGACTGTAAATAAGAAAAAGTTAAATAGTGTCCGTGATGCTAAGTTTTTAAGTCTGCAATTATGATTGTAGGTTTTAACCTTAATTTCAGCCTGGAAATTAGCAGATTTCATTGTTTCCTCATATATCAGATATGTATGCCATTTTGGTCACTTCTGAACCATTTACTGTTCAAAAGTAAAATAAGCTACAAACATTTCACATTAGTAGTTCCATTTAGCCAGTTTGACATGTTTATAAAAATAGAAGCTTTTATGCCAGTGCATGCCAAACAAAAAAAAATAAAAGCAGAGGATTCATTCATTCATTCATTCATTCATTCATTATCTCCCGCTCTATCCTCTATTAGGGTCGCGGTGGGGTTCCCCATGCCCATCCAGGGGAGAACGTCCCGGGCGCCGGGCAGACAGACCCAGGACAGGGCGCCAATCCATCGCTGGGCAAACACTCACCCACACAGACACACTCCACATGGGGCAATTTTTGAGAATTCAATTGACGATCCATGTTTTTGGACTGTGGGAGGAAACCGGAGAACCCGGAGGAAACCCACGCAGACACGGGGAGAACATGGAAACTCCACCCAGATGGGGATTCGAACCGGGAATCCCTAGTGCTGAGAGGCGAACGTGCTAACCACTAAGCCACCGTGCCGCCCTCTTTGATTTTATTTTAACTTAATTTATTTTGTAATTAAGAAAACCTCAAAACTGGTTTTGAAAAGTTCATAAAGAAAAACACCTCTGGTTGTAAAGTATGTGATTTGGTTTGAAACATCTTCCCTTTAAAAAACCATTTAACATACATCTCAGACAAAACAGGCTACAAGCCAGACATTTGTGTCATTCAAGCAGCTGCACTATACTAGAGACACCTGCAAAAGAGACTCCACAAGAGACTAATTAGTTTCCTTTGTTTCCTATTGATACTATTTAAGTCATTAAGGACAGTTTCTAAATATCTGTCCTGGGTTGGTTGAAGACAGGAAATAATAACTGCATTCTGGGTGAAAAGTTTTTTTTAGTATTTTCTTTTTGAGCAGAAGATTTCATGATTTGATCACAGTTAGCATATTGATACAGCATTCATGTCACTACAAATCAAAATGGAATTAAATAAAATATAATAAGACTTTATATCTGCATTCACATCAGTTTGCAAACGTGCACATCATTTAATTGCTTCATTATCTTTCAAACTCCTGAATCCTGATGCATGAAAAAATTTTTAGGTGTCAGTTAAGAAGATATCAATAAATTGGCAACTGAAAGTATCTTTTACAAAGCCATGATTTGTTTTAGGTCATAATTTCACCTTATATGAAATAGAAACACGTTAAAACAGGATTCATTTCTCTAAAAGTCCAGATTGTACTAATAAATTGTAAACAAAATGGATTCCTTATTAAATGACGCCTGAAAAGTTATTTTTTATGCATTGGGAGTTAAAAAGAAATGCAGCGATTAAATGACGAAGCACCATACAATACTGGAGTGGGTGCAGACATTGTCTCTGGATTAAGCGTTAAAGCGCTTTCATTTACGAAATCAAATGCTATTTGATTTAAATAGCGTTGTGTTTTATTGTGATATGACTGTCGTATCGCCAGGTTTCCTGCGAGATGTTAACAGGTGCATGAGGATAAAAGGAAACGCAGGGCGCCGCTGGATCGAGGTCTCTTCTGATCGCAGGGTGAAGATGTTCCGACACTCAGCAGCTTTCGTCCTTAAAATGCGCGTTCTGCAAATCGATGACATCATACAATGCAGTGCGGCTCCGTACGCTTCTCCTTATATTCCAAAAAAACCCGACTCGCTCGGGCGAACAGTGCACAACGCCGCAGATACATTATAAAAACCGAGCTGATCTGAACTCCATCTAATTACCGCGTCGAGCTGCTTTCAGCATCAGATAAACAACCGCTAGAATCACTTAGCAAGTTAGCTTACAGCGAGGCGAGCCGTGACAGAATATGCTATTAAATACCAATAAACATGTCGACGGAGTGATCATGCGGCGTGTTTTTATCAAGAACTGTAAGCCAAAATAGAAATTACAAACACTGACCGACGCGCACCTTACCTTCAGAGCCGACTACAGGCTGCTCAGGAAAGAAATGGTGTCGTAAGCCCCGCCCTCTTTTTCATATCCTTATCATAAACAATGTGCAGAAACAACGAGCGTGTCTCAAATCGCTATAAATGCACTTAGCCGATGTTGTACCCTGTGTCGAATATAAACGCGCATTGGTAGTTTGATATACCTGTAGGGCGATGTTCTGTGAACTGAAACGCGACCAGCGACCACAGCAGTAGGCCTGCATCAGATACTAACTTTATTTCACAAAGAGACGATTTATTATTCACTTTACCGTTAAAAGGTGGCGCAATAGGGCAGATGTGTGTAAAGTCTGTACAGGAAATATCCAGAGTTCAAAAACTCCAAAAGAACTACTGTGTTTAATGCACCTAAAGTACAACTTTATTAACACTTCACCACCACGTTTTTGCCACTGCAGTGCTGAAATATGATCCACCATCCTAGTAAATGTATAACTACAAAAATAAATAGACATTTGCACTAGGACTGTATTGGCCTGTTAATTTATTTATGTATCTTTATTTATCAATATAAACGTTTTTTTCTCATATAATAAATGAACATAGAATCTACATAAAAACTAAATTTGATAACAAGACCTTGTGTATTTTATATTTTTACAAATAGATTTGATAGTACCAAACCATTGATTTTATTTAAGACTTCATTTATTTCCCTTTTAGCTCTATTTTCTAAAAAATAAAAACACTCTGATTGAGCTTCAACAGAGCTGCCAGCGGAGGGCGCAATTTCCCTAATAACTGTTATCTGTACTAGAGTGCAAATTCATAAACCACTTGCATGTTGTGAGTTATTTAAATGAATACAGATTGCTCCTATTATTAATATAAAAACATGATATAAAACACACTGTTGGACAATGGTACTTTTATCAGGAAAAGCTAAATAACACTAAACCTCAACTGTGAAGCATGGTGGGGGCTCATCATTTGAAACTTCTCTTATGGTTTTTGGACCATTTTTGTTTGCAAACAGTAATATACAATACGTAAAATAAATCGATATTTATACAAGTAAAAACGAAAGAAATTCAAGCCTACGCTTAGAGCGCATTCAAAACAAAAAATGATTTACCATGCTGTTAGATGGCAGTTGTGCACTAAAAGAAGACTAATAGTTGCACCAGACTGTGTCCTGCAGGGGAAACGTATCATAATGGAGATTAGGAGCAGGACTAAAGGCTGGCTGTTGTACTAACCCCTCAACGTAATCAGATGCTTTACTGTCTCCGTGGCAACCGGGACCTGACGCAGTTCTTCCCTCCTCCTCTCCTCTCTGTCTTTCATTCACAAACTAGTAGAAAGTAGGAGCCGCACAAACGAGCGCACCATCGATTTCTTTTCTTTAGCCTTTATGAACCTCCTTTTCGTCCTGTTGAGGTAAGATAACGACTAATAACATCAGATATCACTATGACACACACTAACAGCGACCATCCTATCCATTTTCCACTAGTATGACTATTATTTTACTATTATTTGAATTTGAAAGTATTATAAAGTTTGTTTATTAAATTTATTCATATTTATAAACAGGATGTTGAACCTTAGTATATTAGTTTAGAGAAGTGTGAATTTAACAAATCAGGAAGGGAGGCAGGAGGGGGGCAAGTGAGAGCAGCGTGCAGGAGTCATAATAGAATCCTAACAGCATTTTTATGTATTTCTTTCATTAATTTTAATGAAAGTAAGAGTTTACGTTATGCTCATTGTAGTGTCAGATATAACAGCAAGCAGCTACTGCTGCATAACTTCAGTTTATTGGCTCTAAATGATTAACATAGAAAGACTAAGCTCTGACCTTTTAATATGTCAATTATGCAAATTTCCTAATGACTGTCATGTGATTGGAGCGATGGCACAAAGCATTGTGAATAAAAGCCCATTTAATTAAGCATTGAACTTTACCTGAGGTACATTGTTCATAGCTTTAGCCATGTCCCCAATAAAGCGATTTAATTTTCTGTAATGTGCTATTCTATATTGAACACCATTTGCAGGATGTGTGTTGTGTTGTTTCTGTTACACCTGTGAGTGTCATTATCTTAAGCTGTGCTAAACTGTCATGTAAGACCTCATAGGTGCTGTTAATGTGACAGAAAAAATCTGACTTATTAGCTAGTTTAGTTACCATAGAAACCTGGCGAGAATGACAATGCATAGAGTGACAAACATTCATTCGACTGGTTGAATAGCAAAATATGCAAATGTATGCATATTTTTATGTAATATGCTGAGATGTATTTGAGTGATACTGACATTTTCATGAAATGCAAAACTAAAACGCTTGTTATTAATGTTTTATTTTCTCTTTATTTTTAAAGAATGTTTTTAGTGCCATTTATTCATATGTTCATACATTTTTGATAAAGACTAGTAAAATACTTTTCTGATGTTAAACAAAGAAATCTTAACCTCTGGATCTTTTCTTTAGGGGGGCACCATGGGGCTATTATTTCTGTTCCACAATAAACATCAAGGATGAAAATACAGCAAGAACCAAATGGACTACATTCATGTATCTTCCATTACTTTAGTCACCAATCTCAGTCTTATTAAAAACCGATATAAGTGATATTCACATTTAAAATAGTCTGTTATTGGTTGTTGCTGATTTTATCTATTGGATCCGTCATGGATGCAGATGCAATGCCACAGGAGGTTGCGACAGATGACCACTTGAGAACATTAAAAGCCTTGGCCGAAAGACTAAGACTTGAAACCAGAAGACCCTCCTATCATGATTGGAAGGCCAGGGTGGAAGCTAACATTTCCAAAGGCCGAAGTGAATCAGCAGAGTTTGGTGAGCAGGAACAAGGTGCGGGGCATAAGAACACAGAAAGACAGCCGACGAATGAGCACAGCTCAAAACATGGGGGTAGCCTGAAAGGATTTGGAACTATTGAAGAGGCTCTGATCTGGCTTAAGAAAGAACTGGTAAGTAAAACGTGATGGCAGCTAAATGCAGTCACTTTGGTACATGTAACCTGAGCAATTAAACAGCTTGACTGTTTCACTTGTTTTACCCAAGTAAGAAAAATCACATTCATATTTAAATTATAGTTCTTAACATGAACAAGTATTATACCATGAGGAGATGAAGAGGGGGGTAATCAGAAAGTAAACAGAAGTGCATTTAACATAATGCCACATTACCAAATCTATTCTTTTTAATTAACTGAAAAGTAGTGACTGATGATACACAGAGTGAAGTGAGCACATGTGCCCAAAGAGCAAGTGGGGTTAGGTGCGTTGCCCAAGGACATCAAATACAATTTTTTTTTTCTGAAGAGAGGAGATCCAAGTTCTCCTCATATTGTTTAAAAATTGATATATAATTTCTATTATTGGTGCATAATTTACAGAGTGAGATGCGCCTGCAGGACCAGCAGCTTGCACGCCAGCTCATGCGTCTGCGAGGAGATATTAACAAACTGAAGATTGAACAGGCGTGCCACCTGCACAGACGCATGCTCAATGATGCCACTTTCGGCCTAGAGGAGCACGACGAGCTCTCTGATCTTCTGTGTGATAGTCCGGTCACGGGGTTCGGTCTTTCAGCACCTCTCCGCCTGATTGGTGTCACTAAAATGAACATCAACTCCCGGCGCTTCTCCCTTTGCTAACCTGAATGTTCGAGGTTTGCATGCATGTCAGTGACACCAAGATTCTAATGATTGTGCTATGCCACAGCTGAGATTTTAATTATTCTTATAGACCACCTGGTCCAAACATTGTGCCTGTAAATGGATTGTAAATGTTATCATTAAGATCCCAATATGTACAGCTTTATTTTAAGTGTCTAATCATAAACATAATTATATTGTCAATAAAACTGATGTTACAGAGTGTGTTGTCCTGATGTGTGTGGATCAGATGCAGCAATGCTGCTTATATTCTCAAACATTTTGCTAGCGTTTGTATAAGAATAATATTCCACCTACAATATTCTGTAGGCAGCCATTGAACCATGACGAAGGATAACAGGATCACTAGTGTATACTGTACAACAAAGTGTATAGATCCAATTAAACACCTACAAGGTGAAGCAATAACATAAAAAAATCCTACAGAATAAACAGTAAGAGTTTTAAAACTCCAGCATCTGTGTCTATTTAACAAACTAGTACTTTACCACTAGTTGTGTTTTTTTTTTTTTTTTTTTGACAAAGCCATTCAATAAGTAAGTTACTGCACAAGTACTAACGTGCAACATTAACAGACCTGAATCCCATTTTGCGTAATACAATTCTCAATTTTGTAACACATGAAGATATCTCACAATAATAATGCTTTTTTTGTTGACAGTTACCTTCTTGTTATGTTCATGTGGCCTTTAAAACGGAGCTACACCACACCCACATCCTCAGCATAAACCCACAGGTTACGGTTTGATCATTTAAATTCATTCAAATATTATTAAACATGTCAGCTCATCAAACAATTGACAGATGTACCATTTCAATGCAGATCTAGAATAAACATCTTTATATTGTGTTTTTAATGTTCTACATACTGGATCTGTAAGGGCATAACAACAACAAATACACCCTGGAGCTCATGCAGATCTAAACCACAAAAAAGATAAGACAGAAGCAGCTGGGAAACAAAAGCAGGACGGCGAAGTTCCAGCTCATGGGTCTCATTCAGGAAGCTAATGTTTCACAGCACTTTATAATGACTGGCTTTTGTGTAAGACCATGCTATCTGCAGTCAATCGAAGAGACACAAATAGGCCTGATGATGGGAAACTTCAGACCCCTAGAGATGCAGTAAAATGACACTTTTTTGTTCATTTTTCCAAAATGGCACCAACATACTAAACCTTTAGTGCAAAATTATTACTGAGCTTTAAATTACAATCATTGATGTCAATAGAAGCTATATTTTACTCTGTTTACCATGACGGAGCCCAGAGGAATGCATGGCTTAACAAATGCCATCTCTATTGTTTATTTAGTGCTAAAATAATTCCTGAAATTTTATGACCACCTCATGAGATTGTCAGTCTATCCACTTTCTTATATCAGTGTTTAAATGCACAAAGACATCAGGTAAACAGTTCTGCGTTGAAGGACAGCAGCGCTCACTCATGTTAGGCTTGCCTGAGCAGACACCTGTTTTTGTAATGCTCTGGTCTGAGTCACTGAGGGAACCGCTTACTGCTATAGTTAGAACTCTAAAGACAAACCCAGGGTAAACAGTGTTCCTGTTTCACGACAGCTTATTTTGACCTACTCCAGGTTAAGCATTAATGCAGTAAACGGAACTAAGGTCAATGCAGTGGAAGGATCATTGTGGTCATGAGAAGTTAGGACTCTTTTACAGTGCTGTCTGATAATTTAATCCTCTTTATCTCACAGAGAAAGTTGCATGCTCAGGCCCTTAGCAAAGGCTTATGTCTATTCATAGAGGTGTGATCATTACCATGTTCTAACTATTTAAAAAATGTGTTCGTGTCTCAAAAGAAAACAAATAAAGCCTGTCCAAAAGAGAAAGAAAGAAGTGCAAAAAGACCAGATGTACAACTGCACAGGAGGACACAAAAAACAACAAAAAAATGTTTTTCAGGCAAAACAATCCTCATTCACGTGGAAGAAACATAACAAAATGGGATTTAATGAGACCTTTTTTATTTTAGCACAGGGAAAGTATTTTTAAGTTTTTTGCTACATGTTTCTAGAGCATTTTGGTAATTTAACAACAATCGAGCAGTGACAATTCATGCAACAAATACAAATATCTGTAAAAATACTTTTTCAAATAATTTAATGATTTTAAACAGCAATATAAGAAACTATTTTTCATTTAAGGTGTTTTTTGTTTTATTTAATCTGATACGTTATGGGGCACAGTTCATTGCTTGCGTGATTCTATGCTCTTTGAGCGAGCACACCTTGTTTTCTGTTCATGAGAATTTCAATAAATGATCTCTACTGATGCAAGTAAAATTCTGGCAAGTTGTAACAATGACTTAAATCCTCTTAGAGGAATTAATCCAAGCAGGCAGACTGTTTAGTGTATAAAAATGTTGCTGCAGTGGATTAGCTGCATTCTTGGGAAGGTACAGGAGGTAAAGGTATTATGGCAAAACCAAATGCCATGACCTTTGAAGTCACAAAGCAACTCTATAGAAAGTGCAGAAGATTTAGATGAGCCATGTGAAAGTTTTAGAAATTGCTCTGATGTGCTTAACCTGAGAGCTAACTATAACATTTAAATCCCCCTCAACTTCATCTTTATGCTCGAACTCTTTTTGTCCTGTTGCAACCGCCATGACTTACATCATTAATAAAGATTAGTGATCCTGTTCCAGAAGCAGCCAAGCAAGTCCAAGCCATAACCCCACTTTCACAGATGAGCTTGTATGTTTTTAATCATGAGAAAACTTAACAATTCTCCACATTTTTTCATTTTACCTTGTTTACCTGGATTCTTAGTTTTATCTCTTGTAAAATAGCCTCTATATTTCTGCTCCCCAAATCTTCTGTAACTAGTGGATTGGGACATATCCCCCAAATAAATGTTCATCTCATGTCTCTGCTTGGTTTTTCTTCATCTCTCAGCCTCATGTTTTATATGATAGACAGCTGTCTGGTCTTAATGTTGACATGTCTCTTTAACAACAAATGCAGCGCATACATGTAAGATCCAAGGTTAGGTTTAGAAATTAGACATTAATAGCTATTAATTGTTTAAATCCAAAATACCTGGGTAACAAGTAAAACTAGTAAGTCAAAGATTTTTTTGCTTGCCTACAAATTGAGTTAATTTAAAAAAATGCATTTTATATCATTTTATAAATATGAACATGTAAATTTTAAGAAATGAAAGCTAAAAATCGTATTTGTTGTTTGGCCTCGAGTACAAATGTCCTCAGTGTACAGCAAAAACTATTTAATCATTTTCTTTAAATACATACAGTATTCGCTTTGAGGAAACTTAAAACTTAAATTCAAATACTAAACATTTCATTTAATAAACTTAGTTTTTACAAAATACAAAATGATTCTTACATCCTTGTTGGATAATTCCTAGTAACAGAACAACCCATCTGCTTGTCAAAGCTTCTGAGCTACACTATTTACCCGCCACATTTTAAACAATCTACTTTGGGGTATTTATAATCAGACAAAGTGCATCATTAAAATGTAATGTTAAAATAAGTTTTAAAATGATGGACATGGAAAATTACAGTGGCACATTAAACTGTTAACACAAATTTACATTAAAGGAGACTTCATTCATTTTCACATTGACCCCCAATTAATGTTAACTGCTTTAACAACTTAATCTCAAAGCGCCACACACACACACACACACACACACACACACACACACACACACACACACACACACACACACACGTGTGTTAAAAACTAATGCCCAAGTCTCCAATCTCACAACATACAAGCATAAATAAAATCTGGGGGTAAAACACAGGCTAAGATGCATCTTTCTCCAGTGACCTTTCTCAGACCTCTTGTGGTGTCCAGTACACATAAACCTTTCCGATTCTTTGCGAAGTTGCAGTAAAACGGAACCTACTCTAAACCCTGCCTTAACTTCTCAATCCATCAACATTTAAAATAAGGTACAAAAAATTTCAATTTTATATTCTTTTAAAATGTGTAGCCAATTATACAAATAAAACATGTATTGCTAAAAAATAAATTAATTCTAAAACAGATCAGAGTTTTTAGAGCAATGTTTCATTTTCAATTGTTAACTAAATAGTGACATGCGTAAATCTATTGAGGTAGAGGCAACGTCCGGATCAGATGAAAATCAATTCACTGAGTGAGCACCATTTGGGGGGTTAAGAGAAGACTGGGCACAAGTCATTAGTTTACCAAGTCATTAGTCAACTTGTTTCAAGTTAATATGGTTAGTTTTAGGGCATTACATAATACTATAATAATGAGCCTTTTAAAAATCTAAATTTTAAAAGAACACAGAGGAAACACTCTCTTAACCACAATAGTAATAATGTCGAACAGAATGGCTGAATTTCTTTATTTTAATAGTAACACAATGATATTTTAGCATTGTAGTTTACCAAGCAGGCCAGCTCATAGCCTGACTGACAGAGCAAGCAGACACAATTATTCTGTTAATTATTTAACATAATGATATGTCAGACTTGATGCAAGTTTTAGATAAGAAGTGGTCCGCCAATGATTCCACATTTGCAAAGAGTTTTTGCTTTACATAATATAACTGAACTTCAAACTGCTTTCAAGATAACAATAAAAGCTGTTTTCAATGTATGTATCCTTGTATGTTTACGCTGACTTGATGAATAACAGAGTAATGATTCCTCTCTGTTCTGTGCACTCCTGGAAGGGGAATTAGTTTGCATTGTTCAGTGTGTGAAAGTTCAAATGATATCTTTTTAAAGCAACAGAACGGCATCAAGGGAAATTTAAAAATAACACTGGCTAAAAGAACTGACACTGGACCACACCATAAAAAAACCTGCGCTTTACACCCCTATATAAGAACAATAACTTATTTACTTAATATAACACAAAGTGCTTTATGTAATACTGAAAATAAATGAAAAAAGTAATAACAGAACCCAACCATTACATAGTTCTCTACATAAAAATGTTCCCTTGTGACCTCAAACAATGTTTCACTTCAACACTGAAGTGTATGCTCACTTCCTAGGGGTTAAACATTAAATAGTGTGATGCAGAAAATATAAAATATTCCAGCAGCACCAGCACCATTTCTGTCAAAATATTCATATTTTACAGTCAGTGCAGCATTTCCTTCTGTTGGTACTTTAGTAACCAATGAAAAATTAACAGTCAATGCATATGCACATAAATACAGCCATGTCTCATTAATATGTCATGAATGATCAAGAGATCTCAAAGACCTACACTTCAATGATAAAGTTATCATTTTATTATAGAGAAATCTTTTTGTGAAACTATACGCACTGGTCAGTAAAAACTCAGTGGGCTGTGCACAATGCAATGATATATAACACATAATATAATGTCTTCTGTCTTTAAAACCTATTGAATATTAATAAAACTGCCGAGTTTCAGCACAGAGGCTGATAAATTGGCATGGCAGATAATTTGAGTTCATTAGTTCCTATTAAAGAATGTGCCTCCATGCTTAGCAAAACTGCAATGTTTTAAATACTTCAACCTGGAAACTTACAACTGACTGTTTACAAGCTCTGTTGGTACAACCAACCCCATGCCTCTCCCTTCTTCATAAGAGAATTCTAAAAGCTGGTCTCAGATCAGCTTAAAAGGTTAATGTCCCAATACTGATAGCAGATACTGCCAATAAACACTGAAAAGAATATTACCTGTGACATGCACATTTACAGAAAGTCTTTGAGCTCGTCAAGAGTCTCAAAAAACACCATCATCCAATGTGAATGACAGCAATGTGGTCACAACAATACACAGCCAGGAGTCAGTCAAATGGCAGACAATCCACATTCCAGCATTATCTGACAGACTGCCATGGGACACTGAACCATGTAACAGTCTGTGGATCAAGTGGTGATTTGCTAAAGCACATGGAACGTTTTATTGTCAGGGTAACACACCATCTTGGTCCATACTGCACCCTAAAGCCTCAATGTCATTGCTGATATCAGAGATCATCTGGTCCCACTCATCAGCTTCAGAAGGTACTGTTCCTTCATCTGATCCTGATGCACCCCCATTACCGTTAGTGGTAGAGTCAGAGGCAGAGCTGGGAGTTCGTTTGTAGCGGCCAAAGCTGTCTGTAATGATTCCCCGGCCATCCTTTACACCAATAGTTTCGAGAAAATTCTCAAAGTGCTGGCTATCCTTTTCTGGAATGAAGGGCCTAAGGCCTGTTTAAAAAAAAAAAAAAAAAAAAAAAAAAAAAAAAAAAAAAAAAAAAAAAAAAAAAAAAAAAATAAAAAAAAAAAAAAAAAAAAAAAAAAAAAAAAAAAAAAAAAAAAAAAAAAAACCCCCCCCCCCCCCCCCCCCCCCCCCCCCCCCCCCCCCCCCCCCCCCCCCCCCCCCCCCCCCCCCCCCCCCCCCCCCCCCCCCCCCCCCCCCCCCCCCCCCATACCACTAGAAAATAAACAATAGATAAAAATAAAATTTCAAAAGTAGGCTTTAAACTGCAAAATGTATTTAAAGAGATTACAGAGTAACATCTTGTGGAGGACCAAACTGAAAAATCCTGCAGGTACCATGTTGTTTAGTTATGAGAAGCTGAGCTCACCTAGTAAGAGAAACTTCCGGCTGTCCCCATAGAGCTGGCGCAGGTTAATACAGAATTCATGGATGGAGGCACCATTTCTGTATTCGTGCAAATGTGTAGCAAACTGCTGAATCTCCTGAGAGGACAGTTTAGTTCTTAACTGGAAAACCAATAAAGCATTATTAACATGTAAGACCACAACAGAAGTATGTTACTTTAATAACGATGCACAAAACATGCACACACCGTTGTCATGTAGTCCTGAAGCAGTTCTGTTGCTGTTGTGCTTAGTTCCCCTTCACTGGCGGTTTTGTCTTGTGGTGATGCTGGTGTGGAAGATGGTGATGAGCAGGGCGAGTGTCCTGTTGCCTCAAGTGGGTTTGGACACAAACTACAAATGTAAAGAGAGAAGAATCTTGAAAAAAAGTTGTGAAAAATGTATCATTATATTTCGAATGATCTGGATTTCTGAATCCTGTTCTAGTTTTCAAAATGTATTATGTAGGTAGCAGTTATTTTAGAACACAAGAAGACTGGAATTTTGCTTTTCTTTTTTCAGATACAATGTAGATTGTTGGGTTTCCTCACTCTGATGGATACTTACAACATCCCTGGACTTCCTTCAAAATGCCCCTTTCCATCCTTATTCGAAGAATCATCTTAAATAAAAAATAAAAGACCAATCTTAATTGGGTTCTAATTTCAAACACATACTTAAACACTTACTGTCAGGTTTACCATTAGAGAATAGAGTAAAGGGTTAATATGCTAGTCTATAATTGCACAACTACAAATTAAATTCTTTATTAAATGTATAACTGCTAAAGTAAACATGTGTAGATACATGGATATTTGTAAGTGTGCTTAATGAAAGTGTCTGGTGCGTGAAGTTAGATTCCGTCCTGGCTTGTTTTAAAATGCTATGACAACCAACAATTTTATGTAACAGGAAAAAATGCCTTAAAACAGAACCATGGTAATAACATTTTCTATTACTCACCACTATAGATGGAGTGATGGCGGGTGGGAGTTGTGGTTACATCAATAAAGTCGATTGTCCTGTCTAGGAAGTCAATAGTAGATTCTGTGTAGACTATCTGAAAAACCTGACTAAGAAGCTGACACAGTTCTTCTGCAGCAGCCTGAAATAACAAGAAATACAATGAGCACAAATAGTACAAAACTGACCACCACTGCTACTAGTCTATATTGTCCAGTAGTTTAAATAATTTTCATTTAACAAATAGAAGAAAATAACTTGTATACAACGTGTTAGTATCAGTAAACTAAATGATGACAAATAGCTAATGTTAGTTATTTACCTTGTTCTCGACGGCCAGCACAAGGAGACAACAGAATTCCAGAGTTCCACTTTCAGACAAGGAGCTCAGGGTGGGAGACTTTGAGAGCTCCGGACATGTACTGGGACAGGGAGATCCTCCTGCCTCTTGTGCTGCATAAAAAAAAGTTGCTGATAAGACAATGGTAGTTTTAGGTTGAAATAAACTTTATTGACATATAAAGTATATATTGTTACAGAACAAAAGAAGGACCGATGTTCTTTATTAGACTGAGATCAGTGAGGAACCACACCTGTTTTAAGAACCACGAGGTGCAGGGAGTCATCTCGGATGTATGAAACGGCAGCAATATCATGTATAGGCACTCTTAGGATAATGTCTTCTCCATCACGCCACACTAACTTAACATTGTAAGCAGACAGGCTAACCACGGCATCCTGCTCTGTTGTCAGCTGACCCACTAACTGGTGAGATTTCTGTCAGCAGGAAAAGAACACAAGTAAGATTTAATATTGCCATTAATATTATAGTAATAATATTTAACTTAAGCAAAAAAAAATTGCTGATATAGCTGCTTGTGCTTTAAACTGTTTCCTGTCAACTCACCCTGGCATTGTCAATAAGCTGCAGAACCTCAGTACGACTGGAGGGATTGAGGTAGCCTGGGACTGAGGTCAGCTGCCCCAAATACTACAACAAAATGTGCAAACAAAAATCAATGTAAACCAAGCCTATAAATTATTTTGCATAATGTCCCTCTGATAGACATTTCCATTTTTCATCAGTCTCATTTTTATTTAAAGTTTTTATGACCAAAAATGAGAATAACAAAAACTAGTTCTTATGATAAAATAGTTTTAGACAGCCGTGGAACCTGAACTGGTAATATGTGAATATATAGGTGATGAGAAACACCAAGCCCCATTTTTATATTTAAGAATGGTACTATAATTAAATGTACTGCTGTGGTTTACTGTATATACATCTGAAATCCCCCTTTGTCAAACGTGTTTCTATCCATGTTCCTCATATCATAGAAACCACATGGTTCAACTGACTTGGGTTATTTGCATGTCACAAAAAAAAGTAATAATTCACACTTAACTGCTCACAATGTTACAGAAGGTGGTTTTACCTTGACCTCTTTCTCAATGTAGTCATTGAGCAGGATGTCTGGGTCGATCCGGTGGTCAGGGACAGAGAGTGCGAAGGTATGAAGAGCTCTACGCTCAGTGCACTTTTCCTGAGCTTTTTTATCTCTTCCTTTCTCTGTCTTCTGAAACACCCGCTTAAGAGGATACACGATTCCTGACTGTGCCAACCAACAGGTGGAAAAAGGGAGAAAAAGCGATATAATGAGACAAAAAAAATATTTTTCTATGAATCATATTTGGGGAAAAAAATTATTACAGTCACACAAAACCCTCGACAACCAAAACTATGACAACCACAGAGGCCTTCCATACATTTACCTTTAACCTACAACAAAGACGAGCTAAAATACATGAGCAGTCTTGGTACGACATCAACACACATCAAAGTCCAAGGACTATGAACACCTTGTAACACACTATTTACATTAATTCTTGAAATAAATAAGCTCAAACATTGTCAATTACTAGGTTCAGAAAAATCACACTTATATAAAGTATTAATAATACAAGATCTGTTTACAATTTCCTGTCTGTTGATGCAAATGCTCAAGAACTGAGATACTACAGAATGAAAATACATCAAACCCTGTAATGAAAACACCACCAAACAGTTGTTTAACCTACCTGAGTCTCCATTTCTTAGAAATTATTTATCATAAAGCCCAATTTTACAACTTTTCTCTTCAGGTTACTGGTCCTTAACAACTCCCTTCAGTGCACTTTTGCAAAAGCAGGTGGCACAGGGCAGGTTACAAAAAGACGACCACTCTCAAAGGAAAACAAACATGAGAACTGCACCACACACACTCACTTATGCAACCACTCACCCTTTCTGCACAGCAGGGAAAAAGCAAGATGTACAACTGTCATTTCCTGTGAAGAAACTCAAAGCTGAACTGAAACTGATATGTGAAGCTGTTGCTGTTTCTCAGGTGTTCACAAGAACTGTGCATTATAGAAAACATAATTCAACAAAGGTCTACTGACCTAAAATAATTTAAAACAAAATTCAAATTATTTTGATACTTTATAAATAATCATCACACACAGAGAAACCACGGGCTACTAAGGTACAGTACTATAAAAGAAATCAACAATTCATTGAAATACTGTATTAATCTGTAGTTTACAGCTATGCACAATATTGCTTTGTTTAGTTTAACAGTCTCTAGTCAATTTAATTATTTATAGACCAAGTGCTGAGACACAACAGCAGCAGCATCAACATTTTATAAGCCTGCTTCTCCATGTAAGGCGAGAACAGATGGCTCTACAGGTGACCTTAGTTTTAAGAAATAAAAAAACATCTCTAACCGTTTTAAATTAAATGTCTTGAAAAGTTAGAATTCAGCAAAGTAGGAAACAATAATTTACATTTTATTACTCTACATTACAGAAATGTGGATAAAAAATAAATAAAAAAAACACAACAGGTTTTAGATCTACGTATATGAAAGCTTTGGCGGCCAAAACCCATGATTACAACAACACTGTCCCCTAATGAACGGTGGTAGTCATTACACTTTGTAAGATACAAGCTACATTTTGATAAAAGCTATTGTTTTCTGTTTAGTAATTGCAACAGCCCGTCACATTTAGACACATTTACAGACATTAAGACAACCTTTAACTTAAGGTGAACTGTGTAGATGGCTTGACGAGTCATACTGTCTTTCAGATTAAAAAGAAAAACAACATTGTGGATCTTTTCCTGCCTCCCAAGTGGGCACTCGCAGAGGGAGTCATATCCTGTCTGGGGTATTTAGTGAGCCCTGCCCTTAATTCACTTTTTAGTGTGACTGGGGAAATTGTAAAGAATGACAAAGTTGACAAAAAATTTAAATAATAAACAAAAAAAAAAATTAAAAAACTGTACAGTCATTCCAGGAAATGTTTGTATTGTCTCCTGCTCAAACCGTTTTCATGTACTAACAGAAAATAACTGTGTTTCTTTAACACTAACTTATAGCTGTGTAATTTTTCTTTACTTATTACTAGATCACTAGAATATACTTCTTTTTGCAGGTGACATCATATATATGTACGTTTTAATAATTAAGATTTTGTGTTAAAATTTTATTGTGTGAATATTGGCCTATATTTCAATTGTGTATGTAACAAAACTCTAACCTTGATGTACTCTATTTATATTAAAGGCTGTTCAAACTCTACACTGTTCTAACTGCAACAAAAACATTACTATATGTTTTTTAAAATGATTGTAAGTTGTATGAAAGTAAAATGTTATTTATAGCAAAAATCCTCCTTAATATCCTTTATAAATATAGAAAAAGCACCTAAGGAGTCATGATATTTTTTTAGGTCTATAATGAAACTAAAGCTAAAATTTGAATGACACATTTTGCAGATTAAAGACATTTTTTGATTTAATGCTGTGTACTTTTATTCCCTTGACATATTGCTCAGGTTCAGGTTAGTTGTAGTTCAATCAACAGATTGTTACTGATCATAAGCAGCCACTTTTTATGTAACTTGTGAGCTCTAACCATTTACAATAATACAGTTGATAAAGTATCTGTATGACATCTTACTGCTCAAAAAAAAGCACATACACATGAAAAGGCTATTATATGGTGTGCGTGTGCCATAATTATATTGTGGTATAATAATTAGGTTTGCGCATACTTTTGGACTTTATTGACCAGATCATACAAGCCAACTGCTGGAAAGAGTTGATCTGCACATTAAAACAATTAACAGTAATGTATTTATGATTGTGCAGGAATGATTTCATGCAATAACAACGGGAACTCGTATACAGTACTACAATTAAATGGTAAGATCTGAATTCTTTTGGTTTTGTGGTTATTCTTGGCTTCTAAACGTTCCCAGTAACACTAGTGACTATGAGCTCGGTGTGAAGGCTAACGGGTTAGCTAGCTCGCTACTGTAATGAAGTTCTAGAAACAAATTCACCATGACGAGAAATGTGTCGGGGGGAAAAAGAATCACTTACCTTTTTAATCTTTTTGTCATCATCCCCCATGTCTATGTGCAGATGCAGTGCATGTTTACTGCAGTAGAGGAGACTGGGGTGAGTTCTGTATCAGTGCTACGGGAATCAGTGACGTCACGCTCAGCCTAAACTCTACTACATCCTCCGCTCTTAAACTGCGAACTCCAGCAAACACAGAGAGCCGCAACATCCCCGTGTACCACGAAAGGACGACGGACAGCAATAACAGGCGATATGTGGGGACACATTAGCAAAAACCTAAACCTAACCCAATAGAATATAACTTACAACTAGAACAACAACAGCTCCAAACTTTTCAATCTTTTGGGCGTAGGACGCGTTACCCAGAATGCCAAGCGAGGAGGAAAAAAATGCAAAAGAAGCGTGTGTGTGTGTGTGTGTGTGCGTGTGTGTGTGTGTGTGCGTGTGTGTGTGTGTGTGTGTGTGTGTGTGTGTGTGTGTGCGCGCGCGCATTTCCTGTATCAAACCACACCGATGCTTCGATTACTTCAAATGTTCGATGACATTTGACATACAGAACCCCTGTCATTGTTTATATATTCTTTACAATCACCAAGAAGAAGTTTAAGATGTCTCACCAGAGCAGCAACACCAGTAATTGGTGGAAAAGCTTGGTTAACGCTTTTTTCTGCAGGGAAACAAAATATTTATTTATGTGATGTGTATAATATAATTTTAGTATTTTTTAAAATATATTTATTCATTCATTCATTCATTATCTTCCGCTTTATCCTATATTAGGGTCACAGTGGGGTTCCCCATGCCCATCCAGGGGAGAACGTCTCGGGCACTGGGCAGATAGACCCAGGACAGGGCGCCAATCCATCGCTGGGCACACACTCACTCACACACACTCTATATGGGACAATTTTTGAGAATTCAATTGACTTGATCCATGTTTTTGAACTGTGGGAGGAAACCGGAGAACCCGGAGGAAACCCACGCAGACACGGGGAGAACATGGAAACTCCACCCAGATGGGGATTCGAACCGGGAATCCCTAGCGCTGAGAGGCGAACGTGCCAACCACTAAGCCACCGTGCTGCCCTAAAATATATTTATGTGGTGTGGAATTTGTTTTGTTTAGTGATTCTTAAAAAAAAAAGGAACCAATATGCAATCATTTATTCGCTATCTTCCTCTTTATCCTCTATTAGGGTCGTGGGGGGGGTTCCCCATGCCCATCCAGGGGAGAGCGTTTCAGGCGCTGGGCAGATACACCCAGGACAGGACGCCAATCCATCGCTGGGTACACACTCACTGACACAGACACACTCTATATGGGGCAATTTGGAGAACTCAATTGACTTGATCCATGTTTTTGGACTGTGGGAGGAACCCGGAGAACCCGGAGGAAACCCACGCGGACACAGGGAGAACATGGAAACTCCACCCAGATGGGGATTCGAACCGGAAATCCCTAGTGCTGAGAGGAGAACATGCTAACCACTAAGCCACTGTGCCACCCCAATATGCAATCAATAATGCATAATTTAACATTTACTCTATTTGTATTAAACGTTATCACAGTACAGGGCAGAGAAAGAGCTAGTATATTATAATATACAGTATATATTATAAATGTATTTTTTTTATAACTTTGTTAAAATTTACTCTCAGAAATAAACATAAAAGTGTATTTTTGTATTCAGGTGAGTTGTGTATACAGGATAAAAATATCTTTATAACTAATTCTAAAAAAGATTAAAGAAACACAATGAAAGAGGCATTCATCCAATGTAATAATTCTTTATTAAACAACAATATTTTACTCTGGGAAGTCTATATCATATACATTCACATACACTGTACATATACATCTGTATATAACCACCTTTGATCTGTCATAGGGCAAACTGTGCAAGTGTGTACTTTATAATTTTATAGTATATTTACACACACTTATAAATATTGTGTTATTTTTATGCCTTAACAGATGAACAGTCTCATCTACTGATCTACAGTAAGGCTTCATAAGTATTTTTCCGTTTATTCTCAGTTTATTTCAAATATGATTTTTATTTAAAATCAAAGACGAACAATTGTATAAAAAAGAAAACAAAAGGTAAGAAAATTAAAATGGTAGCACCATATGTTATTAATATTATTAATGTTGTTTCCAAAAAACAGAGATCATACAATATGGACAATATATTTGTTTTTACTCCCTAATACTTTCATTGTATTCAACAACAGCAAATAAACAATTTTTTGAACATCAAATAATAAATACAATCTGAGAACAGAAACTCTATACAGAGTAGCAAATAGTTGTCTGAATGTTTTCAATGTTTTTTAATACCCTCATTATTTTGCTATTCCGTATTCTATACCTTTAAATAGCCATCATATAAATTTACAACCTAACACAAATTAAATTGACTTAGTGCTGCTTAGAACAATCTTTGACAACCTTGAGAACAACTCTACAATCTGCAGTAAGAACCGCTTTTTTTAAAGATAGAACTTTCTATATAAAAATAATATAGCAAGAGCTACATTGACAATAACAAAAGAGATACATATATTTTTTGGACATAGAGATGTCGGGAATATACAACACAGTTATCTCCTTTCATCAGCTTTTACGCATATGTTTTTAGATGAATGTAAGAATGACACATTTGTCTAATTTTCTTCTTCAGCAAGGAAAATAGTGCATATAAAAATGTCTACAAAAAGATAAAATTACATCATATAAGATTCACTGCGTTTATGCATGTCATGAACTAATAAGTGCCATCATTTTTACAGAGCAATGTCTAACTGTAAACTGTGTTGAGGTGCCTGGACTTCCAGAGATGAAAGAGTATCAGTTTAAAGGAGAACATCATTCAAATAACTACTTTGCTCTGATTATCACATCATGGAGTCCTGCTGTCCAGATTCTGTGGTAGCACCTTTGGAGTATGTGATTAAGCACCGGTCAACAAACTGAAATTGCACCATTAGTTGTTCATTCTTTTCTTCATATAAAGAATGTTTGGCTCTGTTTTTGTACAGATTGTTGTGACACAAATGTACAGGTCAGAATTTAAGACAGCTTAATAATCCATTACTTGCCATTGCTTTGAGAAAAGGTAGTGAACAAATAAAATATTGTACTCCAAAAACATGCAAACATTGTTGGACACTTTACCATACAATGCATTCTGTGAGCATGCTAAGAAGCCAGATAATGAAAAAGCACACCATAGATGAATTAAGCACTATGGAGCCAGAGACGTTGTTGCTTCCAGTTCTGTTTCCACATACCATCCTAAGCACCTTTTCTGTACACATCCAAAGTTTCCTACCCATATGTTGTCCTACACATTATTTGCAGACATAAATCCATTTGGCTAGACATTTTGTTCACAAGACAAACAATATACAGAAAAGGGTTAAACTGCTGGCACTACAGATCATTTAGCTTGCAATACACATAGGCATGGACAACAAATCAATTATAAAATTGTTTTATATGAATCTATAAGTTAGCTGAAGCATGTAGATTGATGGACATCATAGTTCATTATTAACACCAGTTCCATCCATGAAATCATACAGAGGCTCTCTGCAGATCTGTTTAATCTTTAAAAAATGAAATCTACCCTTCAAACAGAGGCTAACTATTGCCTTCCATGTTCCATCCAGCACACACACCTTCTCCATCTGGATTAAAGTGTAACTTGATTACAGTACTGAATAAAATAGAAAAAGAGACACTGGCATTGTTGTTTACTGTACTGGCTGTCATGGTTAGATAGAAGCACCCAGTGAAACAAGGCACCACAAAGTATGTTAGTAGAGGATTGTTGTTGCCCCTCTTTTTTAATGTACATATGTGGTGAAGAATTTCAGTATCAGTTATACTACTCTAGTTCTGTAATTTATCTTTTAAGGCAGTATTCAGAACGAAGATATTTAGCATTCCCATGTATCACTTACAAACCTTCAATTAAGAACCTATTCAGGTATAGTGTTAAAATAGTAAGAACAGAGAAGAAATCACAGTGTATTTGCACCTGATTAATTATATCTGTATCCTATAGATGTGTAATTGTTGTAGCACATAAAGTATGAGTCCAGCAGGGGTGCCAGCTGACAAACTCATCCAACCATCTCGTCTGCATCATCATGCTTTTTCAAGGGGATATTTTTGCAAACAACATGAATTAATGTGTCAAGCACCCAGAGTAATCATATTCTTGACTGACTAGTTTAAATGAGGAGGGCAACTGCTTTTGTTGATAATATGTTACTCAAATGATACAGAGGGTTGCTAATAGCTCAACTTATGTGGCTTGAGTTTTCAAATGCAGAATTAAACAAAAGCACTTGAGTTAGTTATAGTAATATCCTGGACATACTAAACATTGAAAGGTGTTACATTGAATTGGAACTAGGATCGAATAACCTAAACTTGCATTGTGTGAGATTCAGATAGATTTAGTGGTGAAAATCTTTTCATGAACCATATGGTGGCTTTGTTGGCCAATTGCATCTGTGAACAACTGCTACACTCAAACATGGTTAAGCAAAATGGCCAATTTCTGAAAGAAACCAACACTTTTGCAGATATAAAAAATGATCATAGGCTAGAATTAATAAAATACAATATCATTCAATTATGATTAAAATAATCTGTTTGTAATAATAAATAGACTCTCTAAATCTTATACACTGCACCTTTATTGTTTTGGTTCAAGTTTAAAGATTACGATTTGTTTAAATTAAGTACATTCAGTGTAACAGCTTTCAGGTAAAAGTTTTCTTACCCATTAGACTTAAATGCAAGTACTGAATCCAGGCAGCTGTTTTGAGACATAATCTTTGCATTGGAATATATCAAATTATTGTAACATGAGAAGAGTTTCAGGGACAAAGCAGCAACCAAGGATGGAGCGGAACTATTGGACAACAAAGTCCACAGACCAGTGAAATAGACATGAATGTCCACACATTCTTTTCCACCCTTGGCAAAATCCCATAAACTCTTCTACTGCAACCAAACCAAAATCTGCTTTTAAAGTCCCAGCAGGCACAAAGAGGTCTGTAGTTGCCGATGTCTCAATTTTTGCAGTGAACCTTGGCATCTTATGTTTGTACTTGATCTTGTTACAGTTTTGAGAAAAAAATGTAAGAACTTACACTTACAACTCATACAACTGAGATAAAATCATATAAAACAGTCATCACATGGAAACTTATTACAGGACAGATTCCCAAATACTGTATGCTTTTGTTAAATAAGCCGCAGTGCTTTAGGTACCACAAAGAAACAGTAATGTGACATGACTGTTTCATCTAATTTGCAAAGGAGCAGCACCATTGAAACACAAACATTGGCTAAAATATTTAGAGGACCCAATTACACATCAAAGTGCACAGCCTTGGCATGTATTCTTCATAATAAAAATCACATATTTTCACTTAAACTGACAATTTTCTTTGCGTTTATGATAATGAGCATCATATTAAAAAGAATACGAGTGATTTAAAAATCTGTTGTGGGATTAGTGCGTACATTCCAAACTGAATGAAGGTTAACTGCATCAATTTCATTTGTCAGAATGAAACCAAAACCCTTACTAGAATAGGAAATAATGGAGGACTAATGAAGGATTAATCAAAGCATCACATTCTGCAATGATTTAATTATTCTGTTAAAAATCAAAACAAGACAATTATACCAAATACTTGTAATTTACAAGCTACACAAGCAATGTTTTCTGTCTGGTGTAACATCATGTATAAATAAAACTATTTACAGTTAACAAGTGCTGAGCCACATAAGAAAATGACCCAGCTGTCAGAAAATGTCAGCTGTTATCATTCTAATACACAGTTTATTATTGTGTACAAGCTGACAAAGGTATCATTCACGGAACCTAAACCTTATATATTTTCATATGTTCAAATCTTAGATGTGACTCTGGATTTTAAATCACACAGATATGTAAAGGCAGTTGATAAATAATGTAAGGCATTTTGTATTGATGTAAATGCCCATGGCAGTGTTATATAACCAGCAATTGCAATAAATGTACACAATTAACTAATGGGAAGCTAAGTGACTGGCAGTAATGTGTAAAAGAATTATTTAGTTTATAATTATTCAAAGGAATGTGAGAGATGTAAAACATGCTGGTTGAATCTGTACTTTTGTTTTGCCAATACACTGACGTTTTTGCTTATCTGCCATTTACAGTAACTGCAGTTCTTCTCATAATCACTAGTAATTAAATTATTCACAAGTAGTAACTTTAAAATAAATGAGTATCGTCCTCCATTATTTCCATAAACTCGAGACACAAGCATTATCAGAAACACACAACAATTTCATAGACTTGCGCACAGACATGCGCTAATATCTTGGCAGAATAACTGAAGAAAAGTAAAATAAAGCACCCAATGGAGAGTCTAAACATGTGTGTGTGAGTGTGTGTGTGTAGGAGAAAGAGAAAAAGAGGCAGATAAAGCCATCATAGGGAGGACTCATACTGAAGCAGCTCATAGAGGAGAGGCCCATCCCTGTACCTGATGCCCACTGCATTGGGGCTGATGTACTGGAGTATATTTATAGTACGGCGCAGACGTCGGTCCACAAAGTGTGCATCCCAGGCAGGGTAGCGTTTCCTGGGCATGTCAATTTTAATTAAGGGCCCCTCTGCTCTTATAGGTCTACCTGCTGCATCAGTAGGCTCCATAGACCTGACCTGGAATACTGGCAGGCAGGTATCAGTGGCCTCCTCATCTGGTTCTCCATATTCCCCTGAAACCATGCCACGAGTGGGAGTGGCCTGAGAACCCCGAGGCCCTGGTGTAGGGGCCATAGGCTCAGCCTCTGGTGGCAAAGGAAGGCCCCAGAGCAGCTCAGCACAGCAGGAGCTGGCCAGGACCCTTAACCTGGGGCCCATAGGATGCAAAACCCCATAGTAAAAGATCATACAAGCCACTCCTGAGATGAAACAGAGGAAGACACCGCAGAGAACGGAAGCGGCATACGAGTCGGTGGTGACAGGATCTCTATAGCTATACCACAGAGCAGTCATGATGATGTTTTCCACTAGAACTATTGAATAATAGACCACCATTCGGTACCGGGTCCTACCCTCTTTTACATTGAACCAACAGAAGACATAGACCACGCTGACCACCATATTGAACAGCACTTCCTCCCACTTGGACATGCAAAAGTCTGTCCCACCATGAATCACCCAAAAGGCCATGGCACACCAGTGTAGCACCACAAAAATGCCAAAATAAAGATGGAAAACTGAGGCAAAGAGGGCAAAGGAAAGTGCCCTTGAGGAAATAGTGAAGAAGCGCCATAGAAGATGCACCAGAGCTCCCCGGTAGCTCATGCTCTTTTGGTCATCGCGAGAGTCACGCAGAAGCTTATGGTAGGAAGCCAGCACCCAGGAGAGAGACAATAGAGAGGCAACAGCTGACATGCCTATAGGAATGTGAGAAGTAAAAAGCAGAAGCAGTCAGAAAGTCAAACTGACTATGCATGAATAAAACTGAATAAAACATAATCATTAACACTACTGATAAGAGGCCATATCGTCTATCAAGTTATGACTATGCATTTTAACTTGTTCCTGCATATATACAAGTCATAAACAACATACCATTCTAGTGCCATAATTACATTTTTCTTTAAAATGCTCTCAAAAGTTCATCAGATAACATTAGTTTACTTTTTTTGTACATAACTATTTTTAACTCGCTTTACATTTTGGGAAAGAGATGCACTATCAAGAAATAACACACACAAATTCATTGAGTTGATTTTAAGTTGAATTTGAATCAATGCACCATGAAGTTTTTAGATAATTGCCTGAAACTATACCAAATTTATCCATCGATCAATAAAAATGTTTGAAATATTTGCAACCAAATGCCATATTTAAATATTCTCCCTTCAAAACTTGTGCTAATTTATTAAAAAAGATTTTTGCAGAAGAATGTTCACTGGGAATCAAAATTGCTCCAAGCAAATAAGCTACCTGACAAAATCGATTATGCACTGTGGTTATAATGTAAACTAAAGTAATAACTTCAGTGGTGTAAAACTGTTTTATGAATATATAAAGAAATTTAGTTAATATTGGATAAATTCTCTGTAATATTTCCAGTGTGACATTTACGTTTTCAAAACACAGGTGCTGCATAAAAGCAATACGATGCAGATACTTCAGCTGTCCTAGTACAGAGCCTTGGGGCACTCCTTACACTGCAGTGTCTCAGCACGGTTCTTCTGGATCATTATGCAGAGCTGCAGCACTAACTGTGGGGCACTTTCCAGGAAGGTCTCAAGAAGACGAAGCATGTTCACATCAGCATACTCGTACATCATAGCCCAATAAAAACGTCGCTGATTTTCTTTTTGCCTCCGACTCTGTATGCCAAGGTACATGGTCCGTATATATCTGTAGATGCACCAGACAAAAAAAAGCAGAGGAGGTGTAAGAAAGACCAACATTTACCAACATTCAACATGTGCAGAAAATAACTATAAAAATAGGATTTTAAAAAATGCATAATGAGAACAAAGAATGTATCTATATGGATATACATATATAATTATACATGAGGTATTTCAATTTATCAGTAGATGTGCACTGAACTGCAGTTATTTACCAATGTAACACAGTGTTACTAATTACTATTTTCCTTGTAATATTAACTTATTAATTATAAAATAGCCATATAAAAGCTGACTATACATTTATTATCTATTGTGGATAAATATCATTTCATCCTATTAATAGGTTGTCACATGATGAACTTTCTGTTATTAAAGGTTGTTATTTGATTGAATCAATGCTCCCAAGGACCCACAGTTTGGAATTATTTATCAATAAATTATTATACCTGCTTTGGAAGGTTAAAAATTTGCTCAAATACTGTATTAATTTTTAATGTTACTTAATCATGTGAATAATGTTAAGGTCAGTGAAGTTTAAATTATTAAGGCCAATCACTTAGTGTAATGTGGCAATTATACCAATAGAGGTCACACTACACAAACTTATGAAACCTTTAGAATAGCTACTGTATTAAAAAATAGGATTTCCTTATACTATGCTTTGACAAAGCTGCCATGGTAGGATAACAAATAAACTCCACATAATAAATGTAAATGAGCAGTGGCGTAATCACTATTTAATGAAGTGATAAGAATCTTAACAAAAGCAGCAAGGTTGGGAATGGGCCACATGGTGCTATTTGGGTGGCAAATATGTAAAAAATATGCACATCAGTGTTAATCTCCTAGAAAATGTACCACCTCTTTGGCAGCTGACAGACTTGCCCCCCACCTCCCCCTTTCCCTCATGGTCCTTTCATGTCTGCTCTTTACATTCAGTCCAAACAACAGGCTGCACCTGCTTGACTCAAGCATATGCTTTACCATCTTCCAGCCACAGTATCTTGAATGAAGACCTACTCTGACTCTAACCACAACACACACCTTTAATAGAACTGTGAACTGTTTTTTACATGACAGCAGAAAGAAGAAGAGATGGTCTGTACCACATTAGCTCTGCAACTGTTAGGGGAAAATGTAGCTTTAAAAGAATTAATTAATTTGGAGAACCTACCTTTTACTTGTCTGGTGTAAATTTGTGAAATGAAAATAGTACCTTTTATAATTTTATAATCCTTTCATTCATTCATTCATTATCTCCCGCTTATCCTCTATTAGGGTCGCGGTGGGGTTCCCCATGCCCATCCAGGGGAGAACATCTCAGGCGCTGGGCAGATAGACCCAGGACAGGGCGCCAATCCATCGCTGGGCACACACTCACTCACACAGACACACTCTATAGCGGGCAATTTTGAGAATTCAATTAACTTGTTCCATGTTTTTGGACTGTGGGAGGAAACCGGAGAACCCGGAGGCCCCCCCCCCCCCCCCCCCCCCCCCCCCCCCCCCCCCCCCCCCCCCCCCCCCCCCCCCCCCCCCCCCCCCCCCCCCCCCCCCCCCCCCCCCCCCCCCCCCTGAGATGTTCTCCCCTGGATGGGCATGGGGAACCCCACCGCGACCCTAATAGAGGATAAGCGGAAGATAATGAATGAATGAATGAATAATAATAATAATAAAAGCTTAAATAAAGTATAAACTAAATCTGACTATGATGCCAACTATACCACAGACTAAACAAAATACAGTTTAAGAACAGAAATTATGAATAAATAAAATAATTGTATTTAAGAACCAGGATGTCAGGTCAAAATAGAGAAATAAATGAGGGAACGAGAGGAAAATAACAGATCAATAGTCTGGGTCATTTACGACCTACATCGTAACCTGAGGTAACATCTGGTATTCACTGACATTTTCTGTTAGACTTATAAATGTCAGGGGTGATAAAATGACAAAACTTTTCAGTGCATCTTTTACATTCCCATCTTTTACTCTAAAAACACATTTAAGGAAACAGCTTTTGATTGATTTGACTGTATTTACTGACTGACCTATTGTACTATACATATAGATTTGAAGGTCATAAAGATACCACGTGTAATGGGAAACAGGAATATTTAGTACTCATTAATTTAATTTGTAAAATGAAAATTATACTATAATTCTGCAGACAGACAGGCCTGTACAACAGGGTTTGGTATGAAACCAGCCTTAAGCTCCCCTGAAATTTGCCTTGCAGCGCTGTGATGTGAAACATGACTTCCAATGAATTATTTGCACTAGGATCATGCCTCGTTAGCTATTCTGCACTTGGCCTGCTCATACCAGCCATGTTTAACAGCTCTGTCTGTCTGTCTGCACCACCAATCCAGTCTATGTCCTGCTGTGACCATGCTGTAATGATTTATCAAGGCATGTGCTAAGTTGTTTCTGCCTAATTAACCACCTCTTAAAGACCATGTGTCATAGGTCCATTGGAGGAAAAATTAAGGCTTAGATGTAAATAAATACTTACAAGCAACACATAGTATGTTCAATTTTAAGCCTTACCGGGGGAAAAAATGTAAACGGTTAGAGCACTTTAAAATAATCAAAGTTATATTTGTAGTGAATCATCTGGTGACACTTAACTGGAAATGTTTAATATCTAATTTTATCTCATTATCTTTAACTTAATACAAGAGACTAAAACCCACCCAGACATGAGAACAAATTCCACCCAGATTGGGATTCAAACCTGAATCCCCAGCACTGAGAGAAGAACGTGCTATCCATTTTGGCACTGCACCCTACAATGCACACTACAATTCATGATAAATATGATGTAAATAAATAAAGGAGCAGTTGAGAATGCATGAAAAAGAAATAGCTGTTTTATATATATATATTTTTAATCTCTGTAAAACATTGTCCCCACCCAGTGTAATCGAATATATATCTAAAATATATCTAAAATACAAATCTGCTCTTTGCAGTAACTTAAATTCTTATATTAAATATACTTTTTTAACCATTGATGTTAAATTTGTTAAAAAGATGCATTTTCTTTATTTACTCTAGCTTGTGGTGCACTGGTTAAATCCAAATTCACATATAAAGGACCTCAGTCACCTAATACAGACAGCTTGACATTTTGCATGCAGAGAAATATGTTAGGGCTGAATACTTAAAACAGGGACTTTCAATAATAGGTCTGTGTATGAGTTTTGTTTTTGTATAATTGATGAGAGATGTGTGTTAGTACAGGACTCATATGAGTCATTCAGCGAGTCAGTCAATGATGATAAGAAGAGCACCGCTGAGATCGTCAATGAGATCTATTGCATACCCTGCTGTGAGAGCTCTAATTCTAGACCATGTTTAGTTTTTATACTGCCTTTTATTGCTAGCACCTCTTTTTAGCTCTCCCTTCAGAAAATGTCTAATGTACATGTCTGCTATATTTATAACTATGGTCAAAGGTTTCATAAAAGAAAAACAGATAAATGGCTTTTAATTAAATCCTTACATCATTTTAAACTAATTTTTTTTTCAGAGTGCTCCTAATTAAATACAGAGTATTCCTGTGGCATAAAGATGTTTTGAGGAAAATCAAAAGAGAAGGAGAAAGACATGCAGATTAAGTACATTAGACTTGTACTGACAGTGTTGTGACAGCGCTGCAGCTCCTCACAACACTCATTGGCAGTAAACATTTTCATTTGTCAAATTATGACTAATGTCAAATAGAAACTGTGAACTCAGTATGGGAGCCTCTTATAGAAGAGCTAAAGTAATTAACAATAATTGAATTGTTTTTTTCCCTGGGTTTTTTTAGAGAGCTATGTGTTTTAATAAAGGTTCGCAGACGTCTTTAGCAAAACATATTACATATTTAATACAATTTACTGTTTTATAACAAATTAAACAGAAGTGTTTCTTATGTACCAAAGAACCAGACTCTCTCAATCAGTGTGTGTGTGTGTGTGTGTGTGTGTGTGTGTGTGTGTGTGTGTGTATAGCTTTCACAGTCTCACAGCGCCCAGTCATCACTGATGTTCACAGTCTCTCACGCTCTGTCTCCCTCCACATGGCCAATTTTTGTCACTATTAGCAACCACCGGCTTGTGTGAGCTGCAAAGCTGTAGATCACATGACCACCAGTTCACCCTACTGAGTGGCTGAATAAAGAGGAGTTGGCACTGGATGCACAAATTGCAGCCATGTAATCATCCATGATCACTGAACCCTCATTTGCGATATAAGACTATTGATTAATTAGCTAAATGAGTAGACATTGTTCTGATCAGCACAGCATTTCATGGTGTATGGATGTGCATGGGGGAACTGTCTGCAGCATAGGATCAAGCAGAAGATAATTGATGGATGGATGGATGGATGGATTATTATACATAGCAAATGCTGCTTATCTATTGGTAATCCTGGCAATGCTTACATTGTACTGTAAATCCAATTTCACTCATAATATATTGTCAGACATTTTCTGTGAAGCCCTTAAAAATGCAAATAGTTTTAAATTATTTAAATTCTAAACAGCACATCACAAGTGGAACAGCTTCAATGCACACAAACGTATGCAGACGATTTTCTGGTCTCTGCATTTATAAAAGGGTAATTTGTCATTGTAAATAGGTCTGGTCTCACTGCTGTGTTTTTCACAAAAACAAAGAGGAATTTTTCAAACAGCGCATTTTCTCAGCAAATACCGGATGACTGGAAGACAGCTAGGAATCCTTTATTGTGCAAAAGGCAAGGTAAAATTGGCCTGGACTTATCTAAAGCCTGCAGTGTCCCGAATCTCCTTCAGGGTTGCTTCAGACACCGTGGCCTCCTGAGATACTGTGCTAAGCCATACTGTAATGTTGCAGCCTCCAGATGGGTGGAGAGTGCTTAAAGGACCAAAAGACGACAGAAAGAACGAGAGCTTGGTAGTTTATAAGGAGATCAGTGATCAATGAAGAGGATCTAACTTGGTTCATGATACTACAAGAGAAAAGAACCAGGGAGGTAAACTTATCACCAAACAACAAGGCAATTTTCTGGCTCTGTGCCTCCACCACCTCTTTCCTTCCCCCAATTTGTCTCATGGGTTTTTTTTTTGCTATTCCACTCACACACTCCATCTCTCCCCCAATAGTATTTATCAGACTGTACTATTTTGCCTCCACACTATCCCTATGTCTTAAAACATTGCTAGATATATCTACTATGTTTACTATTGGCACAAACAAATAATGATAAAAAGAGAATATTAAGTACGATAGGATCTGTTAAAATAAAGAAAAACAATGTGGACTGCATTTAACTCTCAGTGAAGCACCATAGCACAGAAGAGAAACAGTATGTGTGTGTGTGTGTGTGTGTGTGTGTGTGTGTGTGTGTGTTAATACAGAGCAGAAAGCAGCTGTTTCTTCCATGTATGCTATATTCACAGGGGAAACATTTGGAAAACATTTGATAGTGCATCAGTAACGTTTGAGGTTGAGCTGATAGCATTTCTTTTTCCTCAGGGACTGTGGGAACCCGCCTCGTAGTTTAGCGGCATCTTTATGATGATTTCTGATGTGTGTCTCTGAACGTCTGAACACTCATGCTAGCATCTTCAACAAGGGGATTTCTCAGTCAAATGTGAAAAAAACAAAGGAAAAGATCCGGTGCTACACGGTTATTCTTAATAAGTACTGAAAAATCTAACAAACCTTGGAGGAAGCATGAATAATATGCATTGTGAAACTGTTCATGCTGAACATGGACAAGGAGCTATGTGCAAAAAAACATTTAAATTCAACATAGCAGCTCATATTTTAACTCATTTTTAAAGGTCAATGTATGTTCTTCTATTCTCAAGATGAGTGGAATACCTTCAACTCACTAGTGATTTTGTTGCTGCAATAAAGCTTTCCAGAGAAGAATTCAGACTCCCTCGGGAATTACTAAAGTGAAAATGATCCGACCCTAGAACATCCTCACTAAGAGGCCTTGTGAGTCCCTTAAGTAAAGCTGGGATCATTGCCAAGTTTTCAATTCATTCATAAGACTCCTGTCATGTCTACATGCTTGTCATTCAGATAAACTTTTTTAAGAAGAATGGTTTATTCATTTCTTCTGACCCCTAAGCAGGATCTCTGCTCAAACACACCCACACAGATACATTCACAGATACATCCTCAAAACTGTTTTTTTTTTTCATAAATATTGAGCTGAACTTATTCTGCCAAGACACAAACATACCAAATAACAAAAAGAGCGAGATAATATGGCATTGGAACAGATGCTGGTTTGGTACTGGTATGATTTTATAAAGCAGTAAAACATTGCATATATACAGTGTTAAATCTGTAAAAACCTGAAAAAACGAGTAAAATGCAGTGACCATAAAAAACCTACTTAATCTATATACCCATGTATAAAAAATGCATAAAATAAATCTTTGGATAAGGAAGACATTTGGTAGCATTTAGAATGCTTACAAACACTAGTAAAAATATCTGCCTAGAGCTGAAAACTATTTAGGGTATTTATATACCGGTCCCACAGACTTTAAGCCTAGTGACATTAATAATAGTTCAAAATGAGCATTGGTTCATGTTTCAATTATTTATAATCCACTCAAACCACCACTTTAAGCTGGGAAAAGAGTCAAGCTCAGCCTGGCAAGTAATGACGATTTTAGCTGACAGTGTGATAAAACATTTTAGTTTTATTACTACTAAATAATGTAACGATGACTTTAAGCCGGTAGTGGTCAGTAACTAAGTAGGCCAAAATTTACTCGAGTGCAATACAGTGAAAAGATAGTTGTATGCAGATTCTGAGCTATTAATTTTACATTAATATTTTGTACTGTTTACTCAGGTGGAATTTTTACTGCATGGATTTTACCTGTAATAAAGAATATATATGCATCTGTATTGGTACTTTTATTAATGTAAATTAGTTATCTAATTTGTCTGCCTCTATTTTTAGACCTGTTTTAGGGGCAGTAATAGGTTTGTAATAAAGGAACAAGCCTTGCGCCCTGAAGGTCCCTGGTTCGATTCCCAGTCCCACCAAGTACTATCTCATATAAAAGACATTTTCATAGTCCGATCTAGCCTTTGAGACAAATAGACAGATAAAATTCATCAGACATACTAATGCTGGCATAAACTCCTTTGAACTACACGTCATAAAACCCCACACAAACACAGATAAAAGTATTATTATTTAAAATTCCCTCAGGAACACACACAGCCAAAGAAAGAAACCCATACAGCAGTAATTTAATAGGTCATACCATATGTATGTGCTTTTTATAAATTATGATGAAGGATGATATTCCCACTATGCTGTGCTGAGCCATATTTCAATTTGCTGCTATGTTGAGAGCCTACACAAGGGCCTGTGATTCACTGTGACTCAATCCACCACCTGGCTACTTAACATATTTCAGCTGTTGCACCCACATACCCATTTACAACCCGTTTGATTTCAGCACCATACATTTGAATTTCCAGTATTTTTAGCATCTCTATATATATATTACTACGTTGTCTTCATTTTTACTTTTTTATTCCAAGGGAGGTCTCATACCTGGGAAAGTACATACTGGGAAAGTACATACTAATTAATGCATTCACCACAATCATTCAGCTATAAAAAGCAATTTGAATAACCTTTAATTATCTGAAAAGACTTTAATACCAATTCTCCAAATAAATCCACATTTACAATTTCACAAGGTGAATTCTAAAGAGTATTTACAGCACATCTTCAGACAGATTCAATCTTCTCAAAAATACATCTCAGCAAATTTAGTCCAGGATCAGACTGTTAAGTGCTTAGACATATAAAGAAAAGCCCATGATCTATATTACATGAACTACAAAAGTTTTGTACATTACATGTTTATATTCATTAGAGAACGCTTACAAAATGACTGAACAAGTGCAGTTTTCATGTCAGGTTTTTATTTTTTCTGGTGCTGAATTAATTATTTAAGAACAAAATCACTAGTGAATAAATAATTTGCCATATAAATAAATAAAATCTTATATCTACACATTATTGCTACACTTGAAAAAAATATAGATACATAAATAAAGAAAACAAGATTTTAGATAAATAACACTAGATACTGCAATTTGTCCCAGCTGTATAAACCATCTTTTTCTTTGCAAGGGCTTGGCAGTCTGATATTTAAGTCAGTTTGCTCCCTTTCAAATGTTTAGAAATTTCAACCACTTAATTCTGAAGCCAACCGATACTGAAAAAATGTCAGAGTGAGACATTGGGAGAAAATTGGAAAAGACAAGCCCTTTGAAACTCAACTCACTGAGTAAGAAAAAATGTGTTAATGACAACAGCTAGCAGAAAATCCAGACGAGATGCCACTCTTCTTTTCCCATCTACACAGGCTTGTGCAGTTATCCCTGACAATTTCACTTTAATACTTTATCCATTCCGTCTTTGCTGACACTGAAACTCGTTCTAGTTTTGAAAGAAAAACAAGGCTTACCTTTCCTTAAACAAATTTCCCAACAAAAAATAATCAAGATTCTGCTGCTTAAAAAGAGAAATAATTGCAAATAGAATGGGATACAGGCAATGTTAACAAATCATGGGGCATTAAGCCTCTCACAAGTTGATGTCATATAAAAGTTGTTATATATAAAGTTATTTAATTTATAATAAGGCTATTGTACATAACAAAACAATTGAGGGTAACCATTCAGAAAAAAGCGTTTTTTGTCAAACTTGCAACCACAAAGCATGTTTCAGAGAAATCAGTTGTGTGTGAAAATAAGTTTGGTAACAAGACAGACAGTGAAAGTATTAGTTTGTGACATTTCAAACATTACAATGCGGACCATAAGCACGGTTAGTCATACATCATTAGTACGATGTGCGTCAGAAATAAGGCTACTTGCTTAACTAATGTGTGAAAGCATTCACTCACAGTTACACACTGTGACACATTGCACTCACTCACATCTCTGCACCTATGACTGCTTCAACATTTGTAAAAGCATGAAGACAGCTAAAGACCAACGTTTTCACTTCATCCATTGAGCTTCCTTAACATTTGTTTTGTTTCAAAGCAGTCATGTTATGTCACGCTAATCCATGTGTGAAAATGTGCAGGCTTGTTAAACTTGACAATGTTACTGTATATGTCCCTGTGCCATCAGAAAAACAAATGCTGATGTGGTAAAATTGCTGAGCCTTGACTTTTTCTGCCATCATAAAAATCCTTAAAACGATTTATGCGTGTATGGAAATGTAGGCTTATTACCATCCTAAAGAAACAATTGGTTTTGAATATAAATGTTGCCATGTGATATTTTCTTATGTTTTCTTATATGTGTTAGCTGACGCTCGTTCTTCCCCAGGAGATCGGCTAGGCGGGAGGGAATGCGTACGCCATCTTGCGCCTGATGAGTATTTCCTATGAACGGCTACACGGGAAAGAATGCGTACACCAGTCCGTCGGGTAAAACACTCCCACAGATATAACCTGCGTGGGGCTATTGCGCAGCGCTGTACCGTGGTTGAGCACGGAAGGAGAGTTCAGAGACACCGGGATAAAAACAAAACGGATTTATTATTAAAATGGTGTAGGGACACCAACAGAAAGGCGGAACAAACGAAACGAAACTAACATCGGGATATTACCGAAACAAAGACGTGCACGGGGATAAAGGAATACGGAAACTATATACAAAAGACACCCAGTCACGTGCACAAAATAAACCAATTACCCAACGGAGACAATGAGTCCATTAAATGAGGGACAGGTGCCCCAGGCACCTGTGACAATATGATTAGTTTTCAAAATGTTTGTGACAAACAAATAAAATATTCTTTTAACAGAAAGGATGAAACAGAAAGAAGTGTGAGGTGTCAGAATAAAAAATTCAATAAGGATGACAGCAGAATGGTACATTCCACTGTTAGAAAGTTAACTTTTCCTTGGCTTGATTCTAAAATAAAGTATTTTACCTTACATTTTAGGCGGCACGGTGGCTTAGTGGTTAGCATGTTCGCCTCTCAGCACTAGGGATTCCCGGTTTGAATCCCCATCTGGGTGGAGTTTCCCTGTTCTCCCCATGTCTGCGTGGGTTTCCTCCGGGTTCTCCGGTTTCCTCCCACAGTCCAAAAACATGGATCAAGTCAACTGAGTTCTCCAAATTGCTCCATATAGTGTGTATGCGTGCGTGTCTGTGTGAGTGAGTGTGTGCCCAGCGATAGATTGGTGCCCTGCCCTGGGTGTATCTGCCCAGCGCCCGAAACGTTCTCCCCTTGATGGGCATAGGGAAACCCCACCGCGACCCTAATATAGGATAAAAGCGAAAGATAATGAATGACCTTACATTTTAATTTTCTCACACAAGTAAACGGGTTGGATGTAATCACATCTCATGAAAATCACACAATATGGTAATAATTAAGAAGCCAATCCAAAATACACAGAATTTTACTGCCGATTATTTTGTTCTGTTCTGTTCTCTCTCTCTCTCTTTCTCTCTCTCCTACTCACTCACTCTATGCTCTGCTATGCTGTACTCTTCTATGTGGTTAAGTCTCCAAGGAGCTGAGTGTGAGTGACCCTGCAATCGACTGCTAATACAACTGTCAGCGCCTTCCAACACCCGCCAGCGACAAACCTACAGAGGTGGGGGCAGTGGAGGGAAGACTAGAAAGGGAAAGTACAGAAGAATAGAATAATGCATTTGAAGTGAGACTAATATAAATCAATAAAGAATAACAGAGAGAGTGTTTCATGAAATGCATGGAAAGAAAGAAAAAGAAAACAAAATAGAAAATAATTACAATAGTGATATATACAAAACAAACTGCATATCCTGAATCTCAGTTTTTAGTTAATTACATTTATACATATATACATATATTTTGTGCCATTCGACTGACTCAACAGTGTTGTATTTTATGTTTTATGTTACCAGAATATACATTGAAAAATATCCTGTTTAATATTTTGGGTACTTAAATAACTAGCAAGGGCCAATTATGTTTTTAATGGAAGGAGTAAGAAACACATTTGCATCTGTTATTTAATAAAAAATAAAAAAGGCTAATCAAACCCATGTCATCCACAGAATGAGAGCCAAAAGTGTACATAGAAAGAACATTTACCTTAAGATCTTGAGGACAAAACAAAATAGGATGTACTATGTGTCAGGTGTGAAATGACCTGTTTGCCCTCAACACAGAGCAATAACCTGCACCAACAAGGGCAGAGAAACTTTAATACAAATGGGCAAATGAACAAAAACAGGATGCAGGGTAAAACAATACATTAAAAACAAATAACAAAGAGAGGCAAGAAAAAATGAAACACATGGTTATTAATAGAACTAATTTTCTAAATAAATATATGGCCATTTCTAATATTTTTTGCTTAAAATCTGATGTTTTAGTTTAAATGTATGCACCATATACTGTATGTATCATTTTGAATTATGTGTCTGTGAAACTGTAAAACTTAAATATTTTTTTAAATGATCTTTGTAAAATGAAATTGTCTGTTAATTCAGTTAGTGTACTGTAACCACAGGCATTTTAGACAATTTGAGCTAATTATACTGTTACACTACAACAAACAAAATCTTTACATTTTACTGCTGTTGGATTGACTACTGTGCAAAATAAAATTTAAATGAAATTCACAGAAAACAAAGCATATAGTCATATATTCTTTATGTCTAGCCACAGTCCTGCAAAGTTTTCAAACGCAAAATGCTCTTGTTTGTCAGCTGTCATCACGTAACATCAAAAACTTTTGAGAGAAGAGATCATTTATTTGAACCTGGTAGAGTGGGCTTATAAAGCACTATGTGAAAAAAATGATATGGACTGTCTGGAAAGTGTCAGGATGCCACAAAAATATGTCAATAAATGTATTGTTTACTGTTCATTTCTTGTGCTTGGTTGAAGGGTTTGTAGGGCTGAAAATCTCATTTTAAATTGTGAACCCACAGACTATTTATATATTTATTCATATATCTGTTTGGAGAATGTTGATTAATGTATTGTGATACATCTGTAGTACGCAATTTATTTTCAGATAATTATTAAAAAGCAGACAAAATATCTAGTTAAGCTTATACCTTATTATGATTATTGAAGTGTTGAAGTGTGTAAACTATATAATATGTGCCTTATATTATTTTTATCAAACCTCTAGACTGGTTTTCTGGAATATATATATATTCATTCATTCATTCATTATCTCCCGCTTATCCTCTATTGGGGTCGCGGTGGGGTTCCCCATGCCCATCCAGGGGAGAACGTCTCGGGCGCTGGGCAGATAGACCCAGGACAGGGCGCCAATCCATCACTGGGCACACACTCACTCACACACACACACTCTATAGGGGGCAATTTTGAGAATTCAATTAAGTTGATCCCTGTTTTTGGACTGTGGGAGGAAACCGGAGAACCCGGAGGAAACCCACGCAGACACGGGGAGAACATGGAAACTCCACCCAGATGGGGATTCGAACCAGGAATCCCTAGAGCTGAGAGGCGGACGTGCTAACCACCAAGCCACCGTGCCGCCGGAATATATATATATATATATATATATATATATATATATATATATATATATATGAATGTAGAGATTTTAACCATAATTTCTCCCATAATGCTATTTGTTTACTTTATTAAAGTCTGCATGAGCATGCAGTAAGACTGAATATAGCCTGCTCATAAATTCAGATTAAATACCTTTACAGTGAAACTAGGGAAAGTTAATGGAGAAAACAGAATGTAATGACTGACTAAGCAATAGTGTATTTAGTTATTTACATTTAGTGTTTGTAAAGCACTATCAATACAATTTGTAACTGCAGGACATTGATAAAGTAGGTCACTGTTAGCAGAGGGGCATGTTTCAGATGAGACTCAGTCTCTCTTCTCTCTGCCCTGAGAGAAATGTTCCACTTTTCCACATCACCAAATTTAAAATGCTGCCCATAGCTTCAGCAAACTACAGATCAGCTCAACTATCAACAGGGGCCAGTAAATCACATCAGGAGACAAATGAGTTGTGAAAACATAAATTAAGATAATCCATTTTGGTGTCAAAATTATATCTAATACTTTTTGGTGTACAGATGTCATAGACAAAGGAATAATAAAAGGGTTATTCCATTGGACTTATACATTTAGTTTTACTACAGATCCAAAGTAAGTAGATCCACATTTTAAAAGGGATACTAAAGATCTTTAAAATATTAAAAGAAAAGAGAAATAAGCAACAATATAAATCACAGCACAGTATCCTGATTTTATTCTATTCTTCAGTATTCAGTGTTAATTTAGATTTGTCTGTTCCTTTGGGGGGGTTTATGCAAAACAATATGGGTCTTGGATTGTCTTTAAAATGTATAACCCTGCCTGCCCAATCAGGTTTACATTTTCTTTACATCATAATTATTTTAACAAATATTTTAATACATGTCTGATTACATTAATTACATGAACTCTCAAATGACACAAACAGCGTTCTATTCTTCTCTATTGTTTCTCAATTATCTGTTACTCAATTGTTTCTCTCACAGTTCAAGAAGCTAAAACCATGTTGGCTGTCAGGCACAGTATGGCAGAACAACAAAAACAGACTCTGAACCCAGATGGTATGAATGAGCAAACTCTGATTATTCATTACACTTAAGATTCAGTCAATAAACATAACTAATCACTACACTTTAAAGACAAGCCAGCACAAGTGTAGAGAATTTAGTAATGATCTTAATATCAAGCATTAAAATTTTAACAAATGAGTCATAAGAACCAACAGTGGTTTGGCAGACATTACTACAAACAAGACGTGAATCCCACATGTCATTTCTTACTTTGATGTGTTTTCTTGCTGCTGCCTAAAATATATTTCATTGTGAAATCAGGGCAGATGAATCCTACTATAGTTAAAACCTTGTGCAATAGTTTAGACATGTCGTCCAATTTCATGTAATTGTTTTGACAGTGTGCATTTACTTTTAAATCACGTTACAGTAGCTATGTAGACAAGAGATTTTTAAAAACATTTATCAGGTTTCATTCACTTTCTAACCAAAAAAAGCAAAAAAAAAAAACAAACAAAAAAAATGGCAGGCATGATAAATGTCAAGCACACACACAGGAATATTCCTTTTGAAATTGTACATGACTGTACGCATGTCATGTTTGAGTTGTATGTAGAAATTAAAGGGAAAATAATTGTCCACTGAAAGAGTTGGCCTTCTTTAGCCAGACATGATCTAATTCACAATTATATCAACAGCTCAGTAAAACATGAATAGAGCACAGGTCTTATGGGGATAGCATCCAGATATGTGAGGCTTCTACAGCTGAGTTCTTCCAATGAATTCAACCAGGGAATCATCTTAGATTATCAGACATGTTCATTAAGCATTCGATGAAGAAATAATGAGATGGACACTGTAGATATTTGTTTGACTTTTGGAGAGCTAAATGATGATGTTGTAAGGGTTTTAGTAAAAAGTGAAAAGTGAAGCAATGTCACAGATGAGGGAAATCTCAGCAATAATGGAAAGGCCAACAGCTGCTCCAGTTTCTTTCACAAGAATGGAGGTCAACTGAAGCTTTATGTGAAAAGAACACAGGCGAAGAGGGAGAAAAGGCACAGCAGCACATTATGATCCTAACTAGTGCACTGGGAGGACAAAGGAGCAAAACACTTCATTTGAACAGAAACAGGAACAGTGTAATACAGCTGGACAAGACCATCTTTATTCTTAATCTAATATCTGTGGTATCTAATAATCTAATTTAAATCACATTTAAAAACATACCCAATTCTTTCACTTACATGTACTTATATTAAAAATTCAGCTGATACATGATCATTGTTTGTTGGGAGCTGGTATTTTGCTGTATCAGCAAAAATGTGTCCTGTTACACAAAACTAAGTACATTAATGGTTGATTTTGGTTTGGAAAAACTTGACTGGTCCACAAAAAGCCTTGACCTCAAACATGTATCTTTATATAGTTATATTTGCTTCATTTTAGGCCATAATCCTAAATTGGTTGGCAAACAGAGAGAAACAACTAATGTTTATTAGACATTTGTGCAAAGAAAGTGTTGATTATTTTTTATCTGAATTAGCTTATGAGAATAAGGTTGCAGGGTAAAATGATATTGAAAAGATCATGAAATAAAGCAGCGTTTAAATTCTGGAACTCACCGGCAGATAATAATGAAAGTCAGGGAAAATCTCAGGAGAACATGAGCCAGTGTGTTCATGAATAAACACTCAGCAGGAGTGTTTTCTCACCAAGTGCAAACAATTGTCACTGTTTGCATAATGGTTTTTAAAAAGCTTAGTGTAGCAATTAATGACAGTGTTAACAAAACCAGACCCAGGGCCATTATGTACTAATAATTGTAATATGGCCTCAGAAACACAGCCCTGTGTTTGTCCTGTTGTGGATCAATGACCAATCAAATATTGTAATAAACACAGACAGAATTTTGCTCAGTTGGCAAGCGGAACAATATATTCATGGTCTTTTATTCATTCATTGTCCAACCTCATCTGAAAAAGGGTCACAAAGGATGCTGAAGGCTGCCGATGTGTTGAATGGAAACAAGTATAACACCCTGACAGATTACCAGACCATCACAGGACAGACATACAAGAACTATATTCTATCTGAATGCCTTATATACTAAGAATAGTACCTGATGAACTAGACTAAACATATGAATGATGAAAAATAATAAGTTTGAAGATTTTGGTATATGAGTTTGTGTGTAGTCCTTATGAGAACAGGCAAATGTGCTCATAAGACAAAAAGTTTTATGTAGTTGAGAAAGAAAAGATTAGTTTTTTAACTGTAATTGCACTGTACAGAAAGATGGATGACATCATGCTAATTATGAGGCAGGGAGATTAAAATGAATGCGTAAAAAAATAATAAAAATAACTGTATTCAAAAACCGTAGGTCAGAAATTACTGCAAATCGATGAACATACATTGGTTCAGATTATTCACATGTTTATTAAGACCGGCCAGCACGTGTGTTTAGCAGTCACTGCGTCTCTCTACTGCAGAAACGAGAAAAACGCGTTCTTTTTACGCATCATCGAAGGAGTTTAGATGCGCAGACAGGCAATCGGGTGACGTTCACGCTTCACTGTGACCTTAGATGATCCTAACAGAAAAGACGTGAAGGACCAAAAAGGTCGTGGGCGACAAATGGTTGCAGTGACGTAGCGCCTTATGTCTCCGGAGGGACACGATGTTCGAACGAACAGATGTCCGTCTCGGCGCTGCTGGCACATAAGAATACTCTCCGATACGGGAGGGGTGTGTGTGGAGGCACAGAACCCACACATGTACTAAACGGTCATCCACAGCTTCTCCATTGATCGATTCGCAAAAAGCACCAAAGCACAGAACCAGAAGAACACTCGACTGTTATTTGTCTAACAGGCTGCGCGTGTGCGCACAATCACTGGCGCGCACAATTAAAACAAGTAGTACAGGATAAAATGGCTCTTCTGTTTCATTTATGTTGTTATTGCTCATTAAATCACTCCGTGTTGTGTATGGAGCTTTTGATGAAGCGATACCTCTGGCGGAGAACCGGCTGTAACATGCGTAAATACGCAGCGCGGTGAGAAAAACGCAACGAATTGGGACATTAGTGATCAGATTTGCTTTTGACACAGTGAGAATTATCGCGGCTGCTAGAAGCGCCCGAGTCATGATTTGGTAACTGATGACTGAAACATGATTTAATGACCATGACGCTGGTAAAAGTCAGCATTTTATTTGGCTACTTCAGAATGATGTTGCAATATTTACTGATTAATGGATTTTTGCCCCTATTGATATCCTTTATTATTTTTATCTTGATATTATATAATATTGAATCCTAAGTACAAAAAGTGAAAGAAGTAGAATGGGAGTTATAACAAAATGAAAGATGTAATACTTCAGTTTGCTCGGGTTAAATCAGGTGACAGCAGCCAACTAAATATAAAAATTATCCGGGGGCAGACGGTGAAGGAAAATGACTTTGAGAACGATTATTTCCAAAAAGTCTGCCTAATTATCATCCCATGGACTTTGGCGAGCCTTACCTCCATACTTGTCCCATCTGTAGAATATGAATGAGCGTCTGCCAGACCCAGACTGTGATGCGACAGCACTCGCCTCGGTCGCGGCCACGCGTGCCCGCGGCGGCTCTCCGGCTGCTCAGCCCTTCAACAGTGCCCAAGCCTCCCCCCGTGTAATCCTGCACGAACCACCTGAAGCTGAGGATCTGCACCAGAATGGATGGCACAAGCACGAAGAAGAGTGTGAGCCCAAACCAGAGGTAATCCTGCTTGGCATAGTAGTCAGCCGCCAGCCACAGGTCGGTGCCCACGTCCCAGAAGAAGATGAGCAGCGCCAGCACGATCCACAGGCAGTCGAGCCAGAGGCGCTCCTCTTGGGCCGGGCGCTCCCTCCCCTTGCCCAGCAGGTAGTGCAGACACGCGCTCCGGCAGCCCCAGTAGCAGGAGGACGTGTTGCAGCAGTGACAGATGTGCAGCGAGCTGCCCTCCCGCGGGTAGCCCTCGCCGCAGCCGCCTCCCGCCGTATCGTCCAGGTTGTGCAGCTGGGCAAAGCCAGTGGCGAGCCCCCGGCCGTCAGATTTTGCTGCCATCTTGCTCTCCCGAGCCCCCGCCTCTGGCTCCTCCGGCTTGTGACGTCACTTCCCTGACACCTGTCTTGCGCTAACGAGGTGGCCATCTAGGTTTGGGGTGGCCGTGGCGCAGCTTCCACTGAAGCCAGCTCCCTGAAAAGACTCCTGAATCCGCACAGACCATTCATCCTCCAGCCGGAATCGAGATGGCAGATTGGCTCCAACTTGGCTTGAAATGTCTATGGCTTTGATATTAGTAGCCCTAAAAGTCTGCCGCGGCGCACCCGCTCTTCTCCCTGAGCCGCACCGCACGAATGGCAGCTCTGCTTCTGGGTTAAGATGCCTTAACCATGACGCGCTGTGCTGCTCATTGATGATGCCACCTAGTGTTTGCGCGTGAGCGCGGGTGTGCGTGCGTGCGTGCGTGTGAGTGTGTGAGTGAGTGGGGATTGAGAAAGTGGACGAGGTGGAGCTTTCTGCAATGATGTAATGCTGTAGTGAGCACGCCGCTTGTGTTTTGTTAACCGTTTCCTGCCGTGAACTCAGGATCGCCGAAAAAACTCAATGTCCGTGAGGATAGTCCGTTCCTGAGGGCTTGCTGTTGGGACATCCGTCATGCTGCGTTTTGTACCGTAGTGTTTGTATTCCTCACTGCCCCACGAGCAGTACACCTTGTGCAGGACATCAGTGGAAAATGAACATACCTCCCACTCGCAATTATCACCCAAGCTGGTCTTGTCTCGACGTTTTGTTAGTCAGAGTCTAAAGATAGCTGAGCTGTCCTTGGTGCTAAAGCTGCAATGACTTACTGAACTTAGAGTTCTCTCTGGAGCAGTCACATTACGGCATGACTATTATTATTTGTTTAAAATTTCAATAGTGTTATATCACGACACTAAAAATGTCATTTAGAAAACCTTAAAAACGAATGATTCAATAATGCATGTCTCAGCTCATCTCATTATATTACATTTTAATTATCTACAGTACTAGCATCCAAGGGCTCACTCACAGACGCACAAACTATATTGGGACAATTTGGATGGGGTTTATTACAGTCCGTGTTTGTAAAACTACAGCATACACATATGTATATGGTATGATATGGTCAGAAATAGAAAATAATAAAAGTCATTTTCTTAATGTCTTAGCCAATAAAAAGCAACAAATCATTTAACATTTTATATGATAAGAGGAGTCCTAGCCTGCTCAGGCCTCTCAGCGCTAGGGATTCCCGGTTCGAATCCCCATCTGGGTGGAGTTTCCATGTTCTCCCCGTGTCTGTGTGGGTTTCCTCCGGGTTCTCCGGTTTCCTCCCACAGTCCAAAAACATGGATCAAGTCAATTGAATTCTCAAAATTGCCCCAAATAGAGTGTGTCTGTGCGAGTGAATGTGTGCCCAGCGATGGATTGGCGCCCTGTCCTGGGTCTGTCTGCCCAGCGCCCGAGATGTTCTCCCCTGGATGGGCATGGGGAACCCCAACGCGACCCTAATAGAGGACAAAAGCAGGAGATAATGAATAATGAATGAAAATTAAATGTTAATTAAAATGGCTATATTTGTTTTGTTTGCTTTCTATGTAATGTGCTTTCATTTTAAATGGTTTTATTTGTTCTGTTGTATTTACTTTTTTCTGTTTTAAAAATATCACTTTTATTTATGTTTGGTTTGAATGGTACATTGCACTACTCTTATATATAAAAGAATTATAAGAAGTACAGGAACATATTTGATGCTAACATGCTATTCATTGTATATGTATTCTTTTTGATTACGCATCTTCAAGTATTTCAGAACATGTACTTTAGAAAATAAAAGCTGAATGTTGAGGCTGTTAAAACCAGTCAGCAGTGCAGTCGGTTTGCTGAGGAGTGCATTATGTTAGGACAGTATAATGGGATCCGTATGCTCACTCTGTCAGTGTCAGCTGGAGGGTCTTTTGTGTTTCAGAGCAAAGAAAAACTCATGGAAATGCTTGATGAGAAGCAGTAACCCAGAGTAACCAAGATTGCTGGGTCACTGTAGTGAAGAAGGCTTTTTAAAGCCTCTAATCTGGCACGGCATCATGAGTGAGATGCTGTGTGTTGTGTTATCACAGCAAGGGAGATGAATGATCAAAGCACTCTCATGCCTTTTGGGTATTTAAACAACCAGCCCTGTAATGCTACAAGAAATGACAGAGACAAGAAAATCAAAGGATCATGGAGTGCATATAAATTACTATGTTTTTCTGAGTTCCTAAATTATGAACACCCTGATCATTGTTCAAATTAACAGTGTTTTCTAAATTACAAATATGCATTTAAACATTAATTAGAAAAATCATTGGGTTGAATAAGTTATTAGCATCTTAGATGAAGGCAACACAACCTCTTACAAGCCACTAAAATATTATATTAATAAATAAATAAATAAATAAATAAATAAATATTAAAGTATTATATTAAATGAATATAGAGACATAATACACCACAACATGTTTTAATAAACTATGCAATAAATCATACATCGTATGAGTGGCCCATAAATATGTGGATATACTTGCATGAATACTTGTTTAAATCTGTCAAAAATTATAGGCTAGTTAAGAATATTAGGCAATGGTGGAAATAAAATTTGTTTTTATTGTTGTTATTATTATTATTATTATTATTATTATTATTATTATTATTATTATTATTATTATTTAATTTAATCAGGTTTAAGTAAAAAATTTGCCAATAAAATGTGTCTGTGTGTGTTAGTGTGTATGTGTGTGTGTTTTAATCAATGTTTCAGTCTCCTTAAAAGCTGCATTTTAGGAAGTATGTCATAAATTATAAATGAATAAATGCTTTATCCACCCTCTTCTATCATACTGGCTCTAGTTTGCAGAATTTTGGACAGTTATGGTCCATCATATTAAACATTTTTGCTCAAATTATATATGAGCTTGTAAACACTGGCAGTAAACAAAGCAAAACATCAAAGTGTTTGAATTTCAACACACTTTACTGAATGCTGCGACAGCTGCATTCTGATGCTAGAACATGGTCAATACCACTACTCTTCAGTGCAGTAAAAACATTAATAAAAAGGACAATCTTCACATACTGTACGTTGTATGTAAGGTTACCTTGTGATACTTGGCTCATATTTTACTCATTGTACAGTCTGTACATGTTAATTTGACTTTCCCACTAATGACTTTAGGGCATGTTTTCAGGATTCTTCTATTTTAGTCAGAACCACCACAATACCATGACCAGCCCTCACAAATCACACATACATACATGCAAATCATATATACATAGACAAGCAAGCATATAGCCACATAATTTCATCCAACATTAATGTCTTAGCTCATAAATGTTATTTTATATAATGGGCCAAAAATACCATTTCTTGAATCTGAAGAAGGTTCAGATTAAAAAAAATACCATACAAGCTCTTTTGTAGTATAGACTGCCAGTTTCACAATACTATTGTCCTTATTGTCAGGCTTCAAATTATATTTTGTCTTTAATCTGCATCTGTAGATACTGTTTAATGAATGTATGCAGCCCAAAAATGGCAAACATGCGTACACGAGTGACTCTCTTGGTCTAGTGCAATGTAATAAAATCACGTGTGAAATTCCCAGACGTTAATTCATTCTTCTCCAAACCTTTAGGCGGCGATATCATCTAGGCTGAACTGTGATCCGGCCAGGAGAATAGCATAGAGGAGAAACAGGAAGAGGCGTCAGGTGGAAGGAGTAAGAAAATGCTATGTTTTTAAAGCCTTTCTTCTCATTAAGCTTGTCTTAATTGCTGTTTTGTCTCGTTTGTGTATTAAACACGTGTTTGTTTTGTGTGCCGTCGATTGTCAGTGTGGTTATTTCACGACCAACGAACCAACGAAGTCATTTACAATAAACAAACCAAAGCGTTTTATGTGCAGTTAGTTTAACATTTGATCTAATGCAATGAGATTATGAGCCAATACGAACAGCAATAGGATAAAATAAATGCATTCCGCTAACTCAGATATAGTTGTTTACCTTCTTTAATGATTTATTGACAGATTGATGTGTACGTTACACACACTAACAAAAATAATTATTATGATTATTATTCAGTGCATGCATCTTATTTACACATTTTCCTTTTGTTTTTCCAAAAACAACAAACAACTCTTCTACCTTTCTTTAAGGGCTGAATTGTTAAAATTCCATCACAGCCTCTTCCTGCCACAGAAAATGGAGTTTGCTGAACTAATAAAGACCCCCCGTGTGGATGGCGTGATTCTGCATCGTCCATTTCAACCCACTGTGGAGGGTACTCTGTGTTTAACTGGCCACCATCTCATTCTTTCCTCACGTCAGGACAACACAGAAGAGTTGTGGCTGCTCCATGCCAATATTGATGCGATTGAAAAAAGGTTGGTTTATTATAAATTAGCTCAGGCAGTCAATAGAATAACATTACCGGCTGCTATTCCTGTTTTGACAATTTTCTTATTTGCCGGAATAATGTGTAGTTATATTTGATTGTTTGTGAGGTACACCATAGCCAGACACACTCAGAAATCAAGTACATGATTTAGAATCTAGTGAGAGCAATGTATACTGCTAGCTTTTAGGTCCAAAATAATGAATGATTGTTTATGATTTTTTTTGTCATTTTATTGTAGATTTGTTGGCTTAGTTGGCACAATTATAGTCAAATGCAAGGACCTGCGAGTGATTCAGATGGAAATTCCAGGCATGGAGGAGTGTCTCAACATCACTAGTTCCATTGAGGTGTGTTAGATTCTCTACTGTGATACAAATGTACTGGCCCACGTAAAAATTTTGTTTCTCTGAGTATATAAAACTGCATATATGGTTTTCTACAGTTTTTTTTATAACTTATTGCCAATAACAAAGCATTGCATTAAAATGTATAGGACTGTTTATAATAAAATAGTAAAGCTCCATTAGGAACACTTGGAGGTAAATTGCCGATTGCTGCATTGTAACATCTATGAAATGCAGTTGGTAACTTCAATTTTTCTCTTTTTTAGGCCTTGTCTACATTAAACTCTGTCTCTCTCATGTATCCATTCTTCTATCGGCCTCTTTTTGAAGTCATTGAGGATGGGTGGAACTTGTTCTCGCCTCTGGAGGCCTTTAAAGACCTGGAATCAATGGTACTGATTTGCTTCGATGTACAGAAAACCATTTATTAAATCATAAATCATAGATTTTAGATTGCATGTTTTTTTTTTTTGAACAGACAGATGAGTGGCGACTTAGTGAAGTCAATAAAGATTTCATGGTTTGCCCATCCTACCCATCATTGGTGGCAGTTCCCAAAGATATAGATGATGACACCCTTTGCAAAGCTGCTTTGTTTCGACATGCTGGACGCTTCCCTGTTCTCAGCTACTACCACAAAAAAAATGGGATGGTTAGTCTTGCACCGGAGTGTTCTATACCAAATGAATCTATTATTTAGAAATAGCCTGTGTTTATTGTGTCTGCACTCAGGTGATGATGCGATCTGGCCAGCCACTCACTGGAACAAATGGACGCCGCTGTAAAGAAGATGAAAAGCTGATCAATGCTACACTCCGTGCGGGAAAACGTGGTTACATCATCGATACGCGCACCAATTCTTTAGCTCAACAGGCAAAAGCTCGTGGAGGAGGATTTGAGCAGGAGGCTAACTACCCACAGTGGAGGAGAATTCACAAAGCCATTGAGAGGTGAGTAAAAATAGTTCCTTGATTAACTATTAATCCAGGATTTAGATTATGTTTTCAATGATTGTTCCATTTCACATACTATGTAGACATACTTTGTAGATGCACTCAATTACAGACAAATCTGTTTCTTTGTTAGTTAACTTTTTTTTTTTAGTGGTCAGGTCAAATAGCAAGTGGGTTAATTATGATTAGGTTTATGACTTTTGATACTTATTCCATAATTATCTCAAAAATAGATTTAATTAAGCATGCATGCAGGAGTTTATATTTAATGATCTCTCACAGGTCCAGTATTCTCCAGGAGAGCCTGATAAAGCTTGTGGAGGCCTGTAATGACAACTCTAACAGCATGGACCGCTGGCTTAGCAAGCTGGAGGCCTCCAACTGGCAGAGTCATGTTAAAGAGATTCTTACCACTGCCTGTCTTGCTGCCCAGTGTATTGATAGGTCAGTATGGAAACAAGAAAAAACATTTTATTAAAGGTAAAAGATCAAAATACAACACATACACATTTAATATATGACATATTTTGTATCTGATGTTTGGTAGCTATGCTAGAACATTTTATCTGTGAAATCAAATAAAAGAATATTTCCTTTATTATGTGATGTTTTTGTTCATAATTATGCATTTTTATTATAAAATAGATTTTAAATGACCATTTTCATAGGGTAATTATAAAAATCTTTAAACTATCTGGGAATTTTAAGAAAGTGATGCTGTATTGACTTTATAGTGAGAAGGTGTCGCAAAATAATATTAAAAATAACTCATGTTATTTGTATATATGTTTTTATTAATGTCAGTTCAGATATAAAATTAGATATAAAATTGTGAGCCAAGTTCTTAAACCTATTTGTTTGGTTTGTCTTTTTAGAGAAGGTGCTTCAGTTTTGGTTCATGGAACCGAGGGGACTGATTCCACGCTGCAGGTCACCTCTTTAGCCCAGATCATTCTTGATCCAGGCTGCCGAACAATCCGTGGCTTTGAAGCCCTGCTGGAGCGTGAATGGCTACAGGTAAGATAAACCTTTACTTATAATAAATACTTATATTTAAAAATTTTTAGTAATTCCCCATTTGATTTATTATATATATATATATATATATATATATATATATATATATATATATATATATATATATATATATATATATATAGGCAGGTCACCCATTCCAACAGCGCTGTGCCCAGGCTGCTTATTCCAATGGGAAATTGAGGAGTGAAGCGCCAGTGTTCCTGCTATTTTTGGACTGTGTGTGGCAGATCCTGAGACAGTTCCCCTGCTCCTTCCAGTTCAATGAACACTTTCTGGTTATGCTGTTTGAACATGCTTACGCATCCCAGTTTGGCACATTTTTGGGAAACAGTGCCGCTGAGAGGTCAGTACCTTACACTCACTCAAAACAATCAACACAAGTACATTAAAAGCAAGCACAAGCCATCACTCAGGATACTCACACAGCCATTTTAATATCAATTCAACTTTAGTTCAATTTCACTTGTTCGTTTTATTTAGCTAATTAACATGAAGATTTTTTTCTGAAGGTTATTGGTAACTCTGACTCTTACTCTTTATTCTTTCATATCACCCAGGTTTATTTTGGATCTAATGTAATGTGTTTAATGAGGCAGGGTGCAGCTGGAGCTTTCTCAGAAGACTGTGTCCTTATGGTCCTGGGTGAACAGGCCACAGGAGCAGGAACGCTTCCTCAATCCACTCTATGAGTCCAATAGCCTTGTGATCTGGCCATCTGTAGCACCTCAAAGTTTGCTGCTCTGGGAGGGTAAGAATAATTCATTCATTCATTCATTATCTCCCGCTTTATCCTCTGTTAGGGTCACGGTGGGGTTCCCCATGCCCATCCAGGGGAAAGCGTCTCGGGCGCTTGGCAGATAGACCCAGGACAGGGCGCCAATCCATCGCTGGGCACACACTCACTCACACAGACACACTCTATATGGGGCAATTTAGAGAATTCAATTGACTTGATTCATGTTTTTGGACTGTGGGAGGAAACCGGAGAACCCGGAGGAAACCCACGCGGACATGGGGAGAACATGGAAACCATTAACCACTAAGCCACCGTGCCGCCCAGAATAATTCAAATTATATTTAATTTCTTGTGTTAATGTTTTATGGTTTGATTTAAAGTTTTGTTTTCCACTTAACTGTGCTACCTGTGAGTGATCTGGGTTTATAAGTATAAAGGAATGCCATGCTGTAAAAAAAATGATTTTTTCACACTTAAGAACTTAAGTCACACATGCTCTTCAAAGAAGGCAATGTTTTTTTTGTTTCTTGTCTGTAGTTTTTCTCTTTGAAAGAATAAAGAATAATTGTTTCAGGACACTTATTTGAAAAGCTGTAGTCCTATGATAGCAACATCTACACTAAGTTACAATAATAACACAATAAGTTCCTGTTTAAGTACTGTATCTCTTTTCAGTTAGTTTGTCAGTAACGTTTAGGTGGCAGCAGTCCATTTATTTAAACATCTGTTCATTCAGTGTTGATTCTTTTAATGGAATTACGGTGTCAGAACTAAATACCAGTTCAGTCTTTCTGCTTTCAGTGAGTGAGATGCACCAAAAGATGCATTTACACAAAACCATGCATATCAAAGATATTAAGTCATATTAAAGCACTTATACTTGCAAATAAATAAAAATACAGTCTTATTTACTACTTTTAAGAGACTGGTTTCTTCAAGTGATTGGTAATACTGTACTGCATGGTGTATTTGCATCTTGACAGAAATTTGAGCTCTAGTATTAATAGTACTAGAGTACTTGATGATAGCTCTGTTTTTACAGAAGGGTAAAGTAAACCCTTTACTTTAGATTGTTCTGATGGCAACAAGGGTAGTATGAGAAGGTGTGCTGCACTTTTGTGCATTTAGATATTACCATCAAAATCAGTCTAAATTAAGTTTAAATAAAAAATGTAGCAGTATTTAAAATATGCTATGCAAAAATAAGATTACTTTCATAAAAAAATTAAAGAATGTTCCCATATAGCATGTACAGCATGACAGTAAATCACTTAATTAAAATTACAAGTCTACAAGAATGGTTGGTAGTTTTAAATGTTCAGGATGCATTTGTCACATGTAGCTGCTGAAGCTTTCACTAGTGACCGAGCATGTTATATAATCACACACATCTGTGTATTAAATAAACCCTACGATGTAAACAACCTCACTGCTCACTGTAGCATGTATTAGTTACGTGAAGTAATCTGATTCAAGTTAGTTCCAGTCTCTGGGGAAACTTTGGTGCAATGCCCATAATCGTGTACATGTCATCCAAAGAGCATGACTTGTTTTGCAATCCTACTTATGGCCATCTGTTCGTGGTGTAAAATGAGTGTCAGAATTGCATTAGCACCACAGGGCTGGCCACGTGCTTGATAGAATCACAGCCATTTCTAAATGATCTTCATCACAGGATGACAGTGTAGCCATTTACTTTGTATTTTAACTCTATTATCCACATGCTTTATTATTAAGTATATTTTAATGATGCATGGTGTCATTATTGATTTACTTTGCTTCTAATCTTATTTTCTTTTACTACATTATTTACACATGAAACAGGTGTGTTCCTGCGCTGGAATCGCTCTACCAAGTGTCTGGATGAGGCCTATGAAGAGATGGTCCACATTATTGAATATAACAAAGAGCTACAGAACAAAGTCAACAGCCTCAGGAGGCAGCTGGCACAACTGGAGACTGAGAACAACGCTCTGCAGAGTCCATAAGACTCTAAGGGCCGTACCTGCTGAAGATCCTCTTCCGCACTACTGAAAATACTTACACTTATGCATGTATGTAGTGGCATGCACACCCTCCCTTTCTTCACAGTCATGTCTTTATCTTTAATTAAGTCATTCTTTAATTATCTTCTTACTGCCTTTGCTCTGTGCCACTGCATCTGATTACTTGCTGTACTAACAATGTCCTGTTGCTGAGGCTTTATACACTAACATTATAAAGAATAAGCTGACTTGAATTCATTAGTTACTTGAAATGTGGGTAAATCTGTGCCTGCACCAAATTGTGCAATTACAAGGCACAGACCACTGACCTGATGGTCAATAAATTTAGTCTGTTCTCTGAAATCTGACGGTGTAAAACTAGCGAAAAAATGCTAAAGGGAAACTGTACCACATGTATAAGGGAATCCAGGCTGATAAAGTAAAACTGAACTTTTACAAGGTCTGGTTTTTAATGACCTTGTGTATTCAGGCATGTATTTCTTATATATAAAGTAAATAAATAAAAAAAGATAAGATAATGTTCTGTCCTTGCAATGTACCGTTGCACACTAAAAGTCTGACAGCGGTACTGTACTGCAGTTTACTTTTGACTAACGTAGCCAGTTTGATATGACAGTTATGTAACATCTAGTAATATCTAATTTAGCTAATTAGCTATATAGCTTTAACAAGTAGTACTGTAAATACATCACTGTATTTACCCATGTGAAGTGTGCACTTAGTAAATATGGATATTTGCATGAGTTAACATCCAAAACACAGGCATTTCTTTTTCTAAATGAATTCACCCACATGAGTTCTCTAAAGGCTGTAAGTTGTATTTATAGTTCTCGGTGTCTTTAGAGGGCAGTAAAGAATTACATTTGAAAACTGCACTCTAATAATGATAGCCGCATATTACGTTTCATTCTGTAGTCCATACCAAATCTGTAATGTTTAGATAAAATCTGTGCTGTTTCTTTTTGTGCAAAACGGAAAGTTTACTCAAAATAGTACATAAAGCTTCAGAGTTAAAGTTCAAGCTACTCTGTATGAAGATACAGGAGTGCTTTTGTGTGCGTCTGTGCTACAGGACGTACGCGCCCTGTTTTCTGATTCATCTTTTGCCAAGTTGCTGTCGTACTTACATAATCGTGCACACGATGCCTTTTCACACTCTTTATTAATAGTTATGAAACATGTTTTAAAGTTTGCAGGCTTTAAAGCAATGACTGTCCCGTTTATGGAATGGCATTATAACCGTTCATTATTTTGCACTGTTTTTGTGCCTTTTTTTTTCAGGAGATATGTAAAAATATATTGCAAACATTTTATTTGTCATTTTGATTTGTTGTCTGCTCTGTGTGGATCATTTAATATATCGTTAGGATATCTGTAAATGACTATGTTTTCTTCAAATAAAAATTGCACCAAGTAAAAGGCATTATAGAGACATTATTTTCATTTTTTACTTTTTGTAGTAAAAGGCAATGAAGCCATTTCTTAAAAAAAGTGTTCCCCACACAGTGCTTCATTTTTGCTTCCTTCATCACACAGCAAAAGTGACTCGTTCTTCCTTGGGGGAGGGGAGGAACCATTTGGGCAATGTGTGCACTCACGTATCTCATCGTTTCCTCCAGTCACATGATCATGTTTCTGGCATCCATGTACCTTCGCAGAACTTTCTAACTGCATGACCTTGTCACTGATACAGTACGTTTTGGTGGCAACTGATACTATGTCAATTCAAAACATAATTTTTTATAGTTATGTGAAGGTACATGTGTTTTTCATTCAAAACTATAGCTAAACCATTTGCCATTTAAAATATCCGGTTAAGGGGTAGTTTGGGGACAGCTTTCAGATCATATTAAATACCCCTGGCATACTAAATTGCATAGATTCTATGTATTTTACTGAATGACTACATAATGACTTAGTGTTATTGCATTAATGAATTGTATTTTGCTAAACGTTTTAATTTAATGATATTGTTATAAAGTGTATAGAAACATTTACTTGAGGTCAATTATTGCTGCATTATCAACTCTTTAGTCATACACCGAAATGGGAAAGGCTATCACAGGTATGTGGAATAAAATATGAGTTATTATTGTCCATGGATTAATCATGTTATATTATTTTTCATTCAAACAGTGACAAGTGTTTATTAAAACAAGTTTTTCGAGTCTGTATTCAGTGTTGCTCTTCAGATCCATTGTCCACCCATTTGTTTGTGGTTGTAGTTTTACAGGTTACTGTTTCACCTCTGCTGCTCTGTTGGGGTTGTTGGTTAAACACTTTGTTTAAAGGGCCGTATTATCCCTGTCCACCCGTCGACCCAGGCAGATCAAATCTATATTTGTCTTTACAGAGATCACATGGTGACAGAGTCTCTTTAACATGTGGCACCACGTTTCATCTGAACACGATGCGGCTGCTGTGACGTCAGTGGGTGTAGCAAGGACGGGGATCGCGCCTCCGCCTCTCCACCAATGACAGAGAAAGCCGGCTTCTCTTGAAAGCAGCTGCTGCTGATATATAGCCAGCCTCCTCCCGAGCGCTGATGCAACTGTAACTGAGATAAGTGAGCGGCTAACAGCCACGGCTTTAAGAAACACGCTGCAGGAGGAGACACGTCCAGCCGTCTGCCTTGTTCAAAGTATCAGTAGGTAAGATCCATGACCGAAAAAATTCTCCCTATAGCCTACGATACGCGTTATTTTGGTTAAATGGGGTAGATTTATGAATGATACCTTTATGTGGAAGCTTTTTAAAATCGTTTCTTTTGGCGATTGTGTTATTTAAGTCGGAAATGCACCCCCAGTTTAGTTAATAGTTTTAAGGCAACACGATCTGTAAACAAAAGCTTGTTTGCTTTTGCCCACGCCTTTAATAAGTATTAGATATCATTTTAAGTAAAGAACTTTTGGCTAAACAAAGAAAACGTAACAAACATCCCTGACGATCATTGAATGAGTTATTCTCGTTTATAACGTTATATCCGGCATTGCGTTTTACCGTAATACATCGAATAGCTTGCGAAGTGCCGCGTGTTCTCATTAAATACTTTGTTCATGTTGGTGGATTTAAAAGCTGTTCACTAGGATTCTGTTTAAAATGGACTATTTGACGAGCCAGTTACATATGTGTTTGCTTAAAAGTAGTGTAGGTGTGTACGCAGACAGACAACGCCGTGTCTGCTCAAATGGAAATGGTAGCAGAGCAAGTTAAATGCGTCTAAGACGCTTTAATTTAATAACTCTAGCATGGGCGTGCCAGTTTACCGTAACGTGGCAAGATGCTATGCAGCAGACCTAATGTCTGGGAGTGTAAAAGAAAATGATCCGTTGTTAACTAACGCAGACATTATATATTGTGATTTAATTGAAATGGTATTTTGTTGTTTGATTGTGAAGAAATGATGGGCCTTTAAATGATACCGCCCTTAATAAGAAAAATCACTTGTTCACTTACAATAGATTTTGATGGACAGATCATTTCTTGGTTAGTTACAAAATTTCTAAGTTCTTGTTGATATCCTTGGAGGGAATCCAAACTTTTTCTCAGTATAACATGAAACACTATAATACAATTAACTGTGATGGATTTTTGTCACTAAAATGGAAGTTTTTGTCACATTTGTGTAGGTAAAAAAGATGCCAGTTTTCCGTACACTGAGTAAGGTGGCTAAGCAAGCCATTCAAAGTCCTGGCTGTGGGTGCCAAGTTTCAACAGTAGTTGTGCGTCACATCAGCTTCTCCCCCCGTCAAGTCACTTCTGGTTCTGATGCCAGTTTTCACTCTGTGTCCTTTGCTGAAACGGATCATCCCAGAGTGCTTATCACAGGTATGACCAACATTTACTTAATTCCTATTGAGTAATTTTACTGACTCTCATGTGGTGTTTGCATTGTGACAGTGTGACACTAAGAGAACTTTTTTTTTGTATAGTGGTGCACAACCCTCAAATAACTTTCACAGTCATGATTGTCTTTCTTTTTTTTTTTTTTGTAGGTGGCCTTGGACAGCTGGGTGTTGGGCTTGCTAAACTGTTAAGGCAAGAAAGTCATATGCATGATTGCACAAGTGACTACAGATGTTTGATTTGTGGATGAATTTTTTATATATAGCCTATTTTTCTCTGCTTTCTCACAGAAAGAGGTTTGGAAAGACCAATGTAATTCTTTCAGACATCAGGAAACCTCCAACCCAGGTTTTTCACAATGGTGAGTGTTGTCTCTTTTGCCTTAGTTTTTTTTTTTATCATGTAACTCCAAACCCTCTAGTGCCTTTTTTTCTATAGTTAGAAATAAAGCTCCCTTTTAAGCTCGCTTTAGATTTCAAAATGGCTTTTATGTATTAAAACAAACACTTTGTCTAAAATGGGTCAATGCTTCTTTCATGCAGAGAAACATTTGGGTGGTCAAACGTGTTGGCTTTATAGTCTGGCTTCCAGACTCTGTTCTAGTTCATTGCAAAGGTGTTTCAAGGAATAGATGTCAGTTCTCTGTGTGGGCCAGTCAAGTTCTTTCACATCACACTTAACCCATCATGTCATTATGAACTTTGTCACAGTCATGCTGTAGCATAAAGGACTTTCACAAGTTGAAATAGGACTGATTTAATATTTTTTTATATGAAACATTAAACATGGTTAGTCTTTATCAGTAAATTTAAATGCCATTCAAAAGACTTAGGACAGTATTTTGTAATCATGTCAGCCTTATAACAGGTTGAATTTATCTGAATTGGAAAGACTTATGCATCAGTTAGACCTATTTTATATACATCTTATTTGTCTTTTTTGAATCAGGACCCTTTATCTACTCTGACATTTTGGACTACAAGAACTTGAGAGAGATTGTGGTAAACAACCGGATTACTTGGCTTGTTCATTACAGTGCCCTCCTTAGTGCTGTGGGTGAAGCCAACGTGGCTCTGGCTCGTGCTGTAAATATAACTGGTATGTCTGTATAACCTGTGTATTTTTAAAAATGTCCAAGTATAGAACAATTGTGATTAAGCTTTTATTTATGTTTGTCAGGTCTTCACAACATCCTGGACATTGCTGCAGAGCATGGGCTTCGCTTGTTTATTCCCAGCACCATTGGTGCCTTTGGACCTACTTCACCTCGGAACCCAACTCCTGACCTCTGCGTACAGAGACCTCGGACAATCTATGGTGTCTCTAAGGTCCATGCTGAGCTAATGGGGGAGGTAAGGAAAAATGTTTAATATATATAATATTTGTGCAGAAATCTGAGCTAAAACAACTTTTTTTATTTTTTTTCCCTCTTATAGTACTACCATCACCGGTATGGCCTTGACTTTCGCTGTCTCAGGTACCCAGGCATCATCTCTGCAGATTCCCAACCTGGTGGTGGCACAACAGGTACATATTTTTAGACATTGCTGTATAATATGTACAACTTTAAATAAAATGACCGAATCCAAAGACTCCAGTCTACACGTTTCTTATTTACAGTGATTTAAATGATTTATTTTCAAATCCTCAGATTATGCAGTGCAGATATTTCATGATGCGGTAAAAACAGGAAAGTTTGAGTGCAACTTGAAGCCAGACACTCGTCTACCTATGATGTATATCGATGACTGTTTGAGGGCTACGCTTGAGATTATGGAAGCTCCTATTGACTCACTGTCCATGCGCACCTACAACATCAATGCAATGAGTTTCACTCCTGAAGAACTGGCACAGGAAGTTCAAAAACAACTGCCTGACCTGCAGGTCTGTTATGAAATCGACTCCGTACGGCAGGCCATAGGTAAGTGAAAAGCCAGCATGTGTTTAATGTTACATGTGATTTTTATCATTACTAAAAACAGATTTACGTGGGGAACCAACATTGTTTTCTTGTTTTTCTAGCCGACAGTTGGCCAATGAACTTTGATGACTCCAATGCTCGCAACGACTGGGGCTGGAAGCATGATTTTGATTTGCCAGAACTGGTGCAGACTATGCTCAACTTTATCGGTTCAGAGTCTGAAGTAGCCCGAGCTAACTAATTCCAATGATGACAAAAGTCTGTATGTATATATTGTAAAGACCAAAAACCTTGAAGGGAAAACTGAAAAAGTGCAGGCTTGAATATGAAAACACTGAATACGCTGTCCTTCAAGGGGCCATCCACTGCTGTATCAAATAACAATGATTTGCAATGCTAAGTTTTATGCATTGTGTTTGGTTTCACCTTTTTTATGTTTATGCATAAGGATCAATTTATGCTGGTTGGTGTCACATGGGGCTTGGAGGACTAAAGCATATATGTATATATGTCATAATTGAATGGCAGCTTTTGGTTTATGTGTGCCCTCTTTATCCCTCTCTTTGTTTTTTATTTCTTATTTGTTTTTCATTTAATATACCAGAAAAGCTTTATCAGTTTAGAGTGGTATGATTAAATTAGTACTATAAAACTTTAAAATTGGACAGTGGACATCTACCTTTGAAGGCTCTTGTGATTCTCCTGTAATGGAAGTGAAATACAACAATTGTTTGAATTTGGAGTTAAAATGATGATGATTCACTGCTGGAAAAGAAGTCTAACCTTTTTTTTTTTTTTTTTAAATTTTTTAATGCTTTAACTTTTAAAGCAGTAAATTTGTTCAGCAGCATGATTAAATGTGGAAATTTCACTGGCGTACAAGTGTTTCACAATCTATGTTCTGTAGAACAGTTTTATTGAGGAAATGGTCAGCAAATCGAGTAACTAGTCAGAACATGTATGTCATTATACTAATAAATGTAGGATATGTGGCTATGTTTGTTAGCTAATGCCTGTTTTTCATCTAAACTGTTAACTCCAGTTAAAACACTGAGATGTTTATTTTAGAGGATATATTTAAAAATACGCTTAAGGGATGAGTGAACCTGCATGAGTGACCTGATGATCTTGCAGTTTACTTGCTTTTCTTGTACATTATTAATGTATATTATTTATTTATCTTGCTGATAAGCAAATCTATTTTGGATGTTTTGATTTTATAATAACAGCTTAAAATGTTGAATTTTTTTTGTAGAATTGTTTCCTGTAGAAAAAAAAAACTTAATGTTGATCTGCACACATTATTATTCCATGCTCTTCATTTAAAACAAAATGTATACAAAATTGAGTTATTTGTGTCTTTTAGCTGATCACTGTACTTGACAAATTTTTCACATGTAACTGCTTTTTAAGAACGTTTTTAGAAACAATTATAACTATACTCACATTTTTAAATGTATTTAATAGAGTTGTACTCTGCCATTATAATAAATTTTATTTAATAAATATAAAACAAGTCAATTTTGTTAAACCATTTGCAAAGTGGAATTTCATGTAAAGTACATTGTGGCTAAATCCAGTTGTTAATGAACACGAGCTAAGTTTCAGTTTATTTCTGAGAAGTAACGCTGCAGTTTCTCAGAATCTGGTGTGTTAAGTATTTCCCTATAAATTGCAGCTTATTGAATAATCATATAGTTACACAATGTTCAAATCGATTTTGTGTAGACACCTATTCCTAACAAAAAGGACAACACACCAGCCAAAAACATGGCTGTTTTTTTTTGTATAAAAAAGGTAATAAACTGACTCGTACTATATGTGCATGAAATTAGTCACTTGCCTTCACACCCCTGTGTGTTTTACTGATCATTTTGTTGCAAAACCTAAAGCATTGAAAGCCTCTAAAAGCAGAGAACAGAGCATTCAGTCCCTACTATCTGTTACTAGGCAACTTGGCACAAGGCGAAGAAAACTTCGGTGGCATGTGTAACGTGAGAGAAGGTTGCCTGGAACGTCTCTGACAACATTAAATAATCCTGTTTCATTGTGTTGCCTTGAAACTAATGTAATTTGTTAATGAAACCAATCATTTTTGCAACTTGTGTGACAATCCATGTGTTAAACGAAGTATTACTTTACTAGTAGAGAAGGCTTAACACTGACTTAACACTGGCGCTAGTGTGGTAGGTTATTGTGCTATTATCAGTGAATCAGCCAGTTTTTAACAACTTAAGGTAAGTGCTGCACTTGGAACTAGGATATAAACCACAAATGTCTAGTCACCAGTATTCTGTAGGCAACATTCAGTAAGCGGGGATAAAGGATAAGCGCCAACGCCTCACAGCAAGGTCCTGGAATTGATTGGGGTATTGTAAATTGGCCTATATAGTATCCAAGGGTCTGACACAATCGAAATGACAGCACACAATAGTATATCTACAGGGTGGAGCCATGCATAAATATGGTTAATGGTGCAACATAAATGTTGGAAAGTCAAACAGCAACAGTGGTTATCCTGATTATTAAAACACAGAATAAAGGGAATTAACAAAGTTTGTGGAGTTGAGCTGATAAAATGGACAGCGCGTGTAGAGACAAAGAGGTGTGCCTAATTAGATCTTATGCACAAATAATAACCCGAGTAAGACATTAAGATTTATAACTACTTTATAAACTAATACAGTGTTTCACAGACAAAGCAGGTGTTAAGTTTATTCATTGCTTTTAGATAAAATATGCTTCGTTTGTACCAAGATATTTATCTATTAAGCACTATTAAGGACCAAAAAATAGCATCCTATTTACAATTGTAATATCTAATGCGGCGGCATGGTGGCATAGTGGTTAGCACGTTCGCCTCTCAGCGCTAGGGATTCCCGGTTCGAATCCCCATCTGGGTGAAGTTTCCATGTTCTCCCCGTGTCTGCGTGGGTTTCCTCCGGGTTCTCTGGTTTCCTCCCACAGTCCAAAAACATGAATCAAGTTAATTGAGTTCTCCAAAATTGCCCCATATAGAGTGTGTTTGAGTGAGTGAGTGTGTGCCCAGCGATGGATTGGTGCCCTGTCCTGGGTCTACCTGCCCAGCGCCCGAGATGTTCTCCCCTGGATGGGCATGGGGAACCCCACCGCAACCCTAATAGAGGATAAAGCGGGAGATAATGAATGAATGAATATCCAATGCACTTTTTGTTTTTAAACCATATTGAACAGCTTGTTGATACTCTTGTAACATTCACCTTTCTCCGAGCCATGAATTATTATTTAATGCACTTTATTTGGATTGTTTCTTACATATTTTACTGTATTACCCAAAGTAAAGTTGTACAATGTGATTTAGTTTGACATTAGTTGAAAGCAATGTATCTATTTTTGAATATACAGTGGGTTGCAAAAGTATTCATACCCCTTGAACTTTGCCATATTTTGTCACATTACAACCACAAACATAAATATATTTCACTGGAATTTAATGTGAAAGACCAACACAAAGTGGTATACAATTGTGAAGTGGAATGAAAGTTATACATGAATCAACAATTTTTTTACAAATAAAAAACTGAAAAGTGCGATGTGCAAAATTATTCAGCCCCCTTTTCCCTGAGTGCAAC
>JAFMOD010000044.1:1365178-1482860 GCA_019802435.1 Corydoras maculifer
TTTTTTTTTTTTTTTTTTTTTTTTAAACCATTGAGACGTAAACCTGTAAGTTTTTTTTTTTATTATTTATTATTATTTTTTTTAATTCATTTTTTTTATTAAGAGGTCTGAAGTTGTTGTGCCTTGTGACACACACATGATGTCAGTAAGTCTTATTTCCATTCAGAGGGACATATAACATATAAACACTGAATGTAATGGTTTGAAAAAGGTAAATTTGGGATCACTTGCTCCATGTCTTGGCAGCACTTTCTCCCACCTCTTGCACCAGGGGTTTTCCTCTCTCTTCATTTAGTTTCCTGCCAGCCCCTTATCTCTTGTCACAATGCTCTCTGACACACACACACACAAACACACACACACGTGTACAATCACAAAAGACTGGCCCAGTTCACCCCTGCCCAGTGGATACCCTGTTACCTTATATAGTAGAACATTTGGAGAAAGAATATGCCTGTACTAAATTGTCAAACATCACATGATCAAACCAAAAATCTTGTCTTCTCTAGGAAAATGTTAATGCCTCAATCCATTACAACTTTCTAATTGTTTGATGATATTTTCTTTTAAAAACATCTATAATGTAAAATGTAGTTCATGATATTGAACAACACAGCAGACTCCTCGTGATCAACAAGCAGTTACAAGTGTTGTACTATTGATACTACATGTGGTATACTGATGTTGGAATGCAGCCTGGCTCTTCTGTTTAGTAGTTGTTCTCAATGGACTAGAACATTTAATTCTTGGAAATGTCTTACATGGAAATTGTTCCTGCCTCCAGGATACATGTGCTCATCAGAAGTGTTTTATGATCTTAAAACAAATTGAAGTCACAAGCTCTAACTAATGATTTAAAAAGTTGCATCCAGCTTTCAAAATTAGAAAGTGACGAGACAAGGAAATAATCGTGGATTATTACCATGAATCTTCATGAACACATTTTATTCCTTAATTTCATGCACTATGCAATTAATGCTCAGTGTAGTTTGGAGTAAATATTTGACCAGTATCAAATAACAGTTAATTATACCAGGAGAGCCTGCGTCTGTGCTAATTATGTGTTTGGAGTATTTTCAAACTGGTACCATATTGCCTTTTGGGTGTCCCAAGTGTTTTAAGATTTAAGTGAAGGGCATAAAATTATCAAAATTAGTCACATTTAATGACAAATTTTGAACAGCACCATACAATGAAGAAACTAGTACCACATTTGTCAAATTTGCTGTTCACAACAGTTTACATGGGTCAGGATGCTTCTGTTACAGCATTCTAAGTCAGATTGGGAGGGGGTATATCTACATCTGTCAAGGAAAAAGGCTTGTTAAAACAAATAGCAGAGTAGAGCAGATTTAGGTTTTCACCACACTATAAAAATAATACATCATTTTATCTTTAGGTGTACAAAGACTTTCAGTGGGGCAGTAGCCTCTTTTTATAGATCCTTTTATCTAAAGCCTGAGAACATGTATGTATATTTTTGGCCCTCAAGATGTCTAATAATTAGAATCCTGTGCTGAAATTTTATTTCCTACAGCACATGAAATGTCCACTTTGGTATTTGCTTTGATAATACCATGTTTGATCTTTTACAGTAATTTTCCATGAGAGTTGGGACTGTTGCACCTGTGGATTTTAATCCTTTAAGAAGGCGTGTTCAGTTTGATTAAAACTACTCTCCCCCAGAGGATCAATCTGTGGAAGTTCTTCAAATTTTTTGACTTTCTTTTAAGACATTCTACAATTTTTCACTAATTTACAAGCCTTTAGAATGGCACATCAAATAAATAGTTTAAAGACGACATGGACCATTTCTCAATTATCATGTCCTTTAAGTATGTCTTACCTTTTGCCTTCCATTTCAGATTTCCCTCCTTCTCCCTTTTCTTTTTAGCTCCTTGGGGGGTTTAGTTAGGCTGCAGTATGGGATGTAGGAGTGGGTTTGATTTATCTCCTGCGGCGTGTCTGCACCCCCTCCGTTCCACCAGTCCACGAAAGAGCCGAGTTAGCTTGAACAGAGCTTGGTTTGCCAAACCCCAGCATTAGCTCGAATAAAACCCTATTGCTGCTGGTGAAAAATGTCCTGTGATTGGCTAATTAATCAGTCAAAAGGAGAGCATTGCGGCCTGTGACTTGAGGGACCCTAGCGGACGACCGCTGAGGGCCTGCTGATAAATGGACTCCCGCTTGCTTCATACATCAACCAAACTTAGTCATTTTTTACCACTGCTGCGTGCGTCAAAGGTGGATCACCAAGGCCTATACGATTGTTTTTTTTTATTTATTAAATTTTTTTTGTCTTGCAATTTTATTGCTTTGTAGAATTTTGTCACCTTATTTGTGCATATAAAATAATTTTCCTAACAGAAGCCACAGATGGATTCCGCCCCCCCCCCTCCACTAAATCAACCAACCAAACAAACGTGTGTGTGTGTATGTATGTATGTATATACACACACACACACACATATATATATATATATATATATATGTATATATATAGTAAATGTCCACTTAATTTGCATGTTTTTAGGATACTTGTTAATATATGTTTATGGATCAAGCATTCATCTGCATCATGAGTATAATTTTATGAGTTTAGAGTGTATTTAGCTTAATGTTGTCTTCAATGATCAATCAATGATGGTTTTGGCCACCTGTTACCAAAGTTTAGATAATGCCACAGTAGACGGTTTGCATTATTAGTCTACATTTGTCCTTCTGGCGACTTCTGTTGTCCTTTTTATAGAATTTTGGCCACAAATTACTTATTACGGGTTTCTTATCTGGTTTGCCTAACAGATAAGAGAGGCTTTTTTAAAATTATTTTGTAGGTATTATTTTATTCCTATTAAAACAATTCACTTAATTACGATGGATGTAATTATTTCAAATACAGCGCTTACTTAAAATTGTCTATATTTGGCCTCGTTATTGGATTCCATTGGGCACTTTGTCCTTACTAAATCAGCTTCCAGGGTTTGCTGTAACCCTGATGGCCTCTTACTCCCACGCCTATGCTGACACAAAGCAGCAGGACCAGAGGGTGGCACCTGTATCCCCCAATGTTCCACCCACGCCCGTCCTCATGAAGAATCGGCCAACAACTTACTCAGCTGTTTCTTGCATGCACGTCCTCACCAAATGAGGTGTGATTGGATCAGCATGACTGCCTGGCAGATGTGGCAAAGGCATAAGGACCAATGGCATAGTAGGACACCAGGGAGATGATCACCAGGCTGGATGGATTTTGAAATGCTTGCTGACTATGCAGAACTTATATCCAGTGATGCTTTCATCACCTAGTACTTTTTGCTATCTGATATTACATTTGATATTTCATCCAAAGAATCCTGTTGAAGAATTTACCATAGCTTACCATACCATAGTTTATTCGTTTAATTAGCTTGTGTTCAATTAATTAGTAATGTAATGAAGAATGACTAGCATCTCAAATAAGATTTTAATAGTGTCTAATAAAAACTGGGAATACTTAAGTTTACAAAAAAGTTGCACGAACTTTTTTTTCCATTTTTAATTGAGAGCCAAACATAACATTAAAAAAAACTTTTTGTTTACAATGATATCAATTTATCAAGCATTGTGCTGTTTTGTTTTTGCTAGTTTAAATTTGATATCTGTTCAGTTACGTGCCCACTGGTTCTTGTGCCGTCCAGATTTACTTACTGGCTTCTCCTGATTTCACAACATGATCAGTCATGTTTCACATTCGCAGTAATCCCGTAACCGACAACTTGCCCAATGTTTTGTTTGATGTCAGGGAGTTTTAAATCGGTATCAGATAACCGCTAATTGCCTCAGACCAATCCATGGCCTCCCTCTAGGCCGTTGACATGGCGCTCTTTCTGCCGCCAAAGAATAATACAGAAACTGACAACTGACTGCACTTCCACCCCAGCTCCATCCAGTAGCTCACCCTTTACCTGTCTGGATGCATGTTGACACATACAGATTAATGCTGCTGAGGAGGGAAACAAAAGGTAGCACAGTTACAGAAATGGTAGTATGGCGCAGTAAGCTGCATGCCTGGGCAGGACTGCCCTGGCAGGGTGATTACAGCGCTGTGGAGGAAGCTAACTGCTTGCGACGCCTCCGAGCCTCTTCTGTTCTGGAGGCCCTGCCTCATGTTTAATCACTGCCCTTTTTAATCGAATAAATCACTGCTACATGTAGAGTAAAAGAGCACCTCTTCTATCTTAGGGCTGACACACAGGCTCCTTTGGGGGGCATGAAAAGGCGAGCACTTTACTATGTAAAGCAAGCAGAATTTAGTGATGATACTTTATGCAGTGTTGTGGTCATTTGTTTTTGTTGGAAAGTAAATGCAGATGGAAATACAGATGCTACAAAGACCTGGCTCATACACTGACTTTATTTAAGCAAACTTTTTTTTTTTTATTGTATTATAACTGTTTGTATGCATATATATATATATATTATTTCATTCATTCTCATTAATTGTATTTGCTTTGCACCTACTGTATAGATTTTACCCTCTCTGATTTGTTAGTGGTTCACAAGCAGCTTTGCATTTTAAACTGGAGAAAACTGAGTACATCGTTAATTAATAGTTTTACAAAATTAGCCTGTTGGATAAATTTAGGGTCATTTGGTATGTTGTAATGTGATTTTTTTAAGCATCCAATTAAGCCAGGCGCACACCGACTTGCCTGGGCACCACCTGTTTTACTGTCCACCCACATGAGTGGTATGAAGGATGGCAGGGCTGCTCATCAGGGATGGTAGACTGGTTAATATAGCGCCGATCCATACACCCAGGCCGCCTTCAAATTTATAATACTGGCAGGACAATGAACACTTACTTACAGAATCAGCCTTCTTCCCATTATCGATAATATTTGGTGGCTAGAGGCCATAATAGACTAGTTTCAATTTTACTATACAGTACACATAACTCAGAAACCCCTCAGGAACTAATGCTGTTATCTTTAATTCTGCATAGTTTGTTGGGAAAGTCAGGTAAAATAAATTGTCAAATTTATGTACTGTTTATTTATTTTAATTAATTTCTTTTATTACACCATGTGGGGGGGGGGGGGGGGGGGGGGGGGGGGGGGGGGGGGGGGGGGGGGGGGGGGGGGGGGGGGGGGGGGGGGGGGGGGGGGGGGGGGGGGGGGGGGGGGGGGATTCATGATTGGAAGAAGTATCCATATACTTATGCAAAGTGGCCTCTCACTACCTGGCATTATTACTTAAATATAGAACTGAATCAGTGCACTACTTCTTTACCATATGCAGTCCTTCGTCCCTGGATGCTAGAACTTCTCACTGCTGACACAGCATCTACACTGCTAAACTAGCATAGTCTTTATGCAGTGATGGATACTGCTTCTCGTTTATAAATTAGTGAGACTGTGACATTGCCCAGAGTTGGGAAAAATTGTTGCTGGTTTCAGCAGCAATTGCAGTTTTGTAATCCTGAATTCTGATAGCTTTGTGGAAATTACATTAATGGCTTTATATTTTTTACATTATAGTGTAGTTTTGCCTTTCTCATTCCGCCTACTGTATGTTGCCATTAGCAGCATGGTCCCATTTTTGGGTTGCTGATTATGCAAGGTTCTGGACCCCTCATCTGTCCCAGACCTCTACTCTAGTCCCTTGGGTTTCCTCCTCCTCCTTAGAGCAGCTTGCACTTGGGGAGCGGTGAGCAGGAAAGAACCGACGGCCCACACTGTTGGGGTCTTATCTGAGTGCTGCACACAGCGGTGGGAACGTATCCTCTTCCTGGGGCCTCTCAATTGCCAACGGGAGCGTCAAGGAGAGGGAAACGGAGAATAGAGGGAGACGATAGAGAAGAAGCTTGGTGTAGAGAGGAAGGCAGATGGCTTTTTCTTTGTAGTCATTTCTTAGTCACTGGGGACCTCTTAGTCACTTAAGTACAGTCATGTAAAGAGGGCTTTCACCGGCTGTGTTTGTTTGTTTGTGCCTTGCTCTATGTGTTTGTGTGGCACAACATGCTTAACAATGCTAAGGGAATGCTACTGGCAGCACTCCACTCGCCACATTAGAGAGATAAGGCTAATGGAGGTCCCTCGTGGGCCCGAATATGCAACCACACACAGCTTATCCCGTACTCTGATGAAGAGGATTTCCCTGCCCACTCCACCCCCCCCACACACACACACCTCCTCACTCTCTCTCTCTCTCTCTCTCTCTCTCTTTCATAAGCCCAAGACCACCTCCCAATCCCCCCCAAAAAAGAGTAATTTCACAGTTCACTCCTAAAATGCCCTTGAGACATTTCAGTAAGCCTCAACTGCATGGCTGCCACGGTCCATCACTTTCATTACACGCATTGTTGTAAATGCTTTCTAAACAATTTCTGAATTTAATTTGAAAGAAAATTGGTTTATTTGTTTTTATTTCAGTATTTGTGCCATTCAAACTAGTCAAAGGTACTTAAAGAACCAACACAATTGATTTAGATGACGCACCTGTGTGTTTGTGTAGTGTGACAAGAACACTGAGAGACCACTTGTAGTTAAGCTAGTTCTTAATGAGTGTACAACTTTGTATGAAAACAATGTGAAATTTGTATGAAAAAAAAAATGCAAAAATGTAGAGCGCACATTTATGTTTGACACTTTTAGATTAAGGAATTTCAGTTAGTAAAATTCACCTGCTGTGTTCCATCTGTGTAAGTGTCTAAATTTTTTAAATTACTTTATATGATTTTGAACAAATAAGATTGTTTCAAGTCGACGTACAGATTCGGTTCGAACTCCGTTGCATAGGGAATGTTCACAAGACCTGTGCTATGTATTTTTGGAGTTTGTAACATTTATAGTTTTTAATAAAATTAAGTTTAAAATTTCAAAAATCCCCACAGAAATGAATGGGGCTGATTTTTGAATGGCCATAACTCGGCCATTTTTTGAGCTACAGCTACGAAACTTCAGAGACTTAGACTGGGGGTAAATCTCTGCAAAAATCCAAATTTGTAGAAAGATTGGACTTTCCGTTCACTTTTTATCGATCTTTGAAAATCACCCCATTATTTCCTATGGGGGCTGTTAGAGCGGGTGACGTCATCCCCGCTCTGTCTGAGGAATGATTTTTTTTCCGCCAAACAAACCTCTGTAAAATCGTGAAACTTTCACCTAGAAACTCCATTTTACCCTTAAACGATAGAGATACTAGTTCATTCTAACATGACAAAGTGTCATGAGGATTGAATTTTTAGTTTTCGAGTTATGAGCGTTTGTTTGGCAGGACTGCCTGAAATGCTTTCATAGACTTCAATGATAACGGCTGAGAAAGAAATCTTCTAAGTTTCTAAATCGTCAGATTTCCTGAGTTATGAGCGTTTGTTTGGAGTAATGAAAAACCGGATTTCTGCCATAGACATTCATTATAACGGCAGGCAGAGAAATCTTCTAAGTTTCTAAATCGTCATAACTCGGTCATTTCTATTTCAATCTGTATCATATTACATCAGAATAATCCCCAAACGGTCTGGTTTGTAACCGTGTCTTTGGTTAAGCGATAGGTAAAAGATTTCCCGAGTTATGAGGGGAATTTTTTTTTTCCCGACATGAGGGGCTAACGGGGGGGGGGGGGGGGCTGCTAACTCTCACACACGTCAGAGAACACACACAGTACTGCTGTAAATGCAGAAACAGGGCTTTTTAGTTTAAATGGCACTTACTCCGAATTTTAATCCCTTCATGGGCCCAGCATTCAAAGCCATCTCTGTAGTTCCTACTGGAAATACAAGTCTAGTTTTTTATATACTTTACTTATTCTTTGTTTTTTAATAGTGTTTTAAAGCTTTTTCAACGTAACCTAAATTATATTACTCGTCTACTGATTTCAGTGCGCATGCTTTAGTTACAGACCATGCTGCAATCTGATTTCACAAGATAAAAAGTGTTTTCATTTGTTTCTCTAGATGCTGTAAGGCAGAAACATTTTTTTTCTCTAAAGTCCCTTGATGGAACCTTTTGAAAAATGCTGTTTTCATAGCTGCTTTGACATAATGTAGAGCTTGGCTGTTGTTTAGCACAAGCTTCAGAGTGGGTATTCTTCACCCCAAATCATTATGCATTGAGCAGACCATTAGTGGAATGAAGATGAATGGGAAGAAGGGGCTGCTGTGACTAAGTGTTGGCTGGGTACAGTTTAATCTAAAGCACGCTCCTGTGGTTTTTCACCATAGCCAACAAGCCTACCACCTTGTCTGCTCTGATAGGGCAAGTTGTCATGCAACACAAAGAGTTCAATCCATTTATACTACCCAATGACCATGTGGGTTTAATAGTGTGGATGTGAACAATTTAGTGTTATTAGACCACTATATGCAAGAAATGATTATAGCTATAACATATTTTAGAAAATCATCAAATTTCTTATTTATTTAAAGATCTACTTTCAATAAAAATATTTGTCTTTATATGTATGTAAATTAATATTATATTTGTGTGCCTTCCCGAAGCTGTTGAAGTGTCAGTCTTGCTGTCACTCATCAGCTCTACAAACCTTTTACACCATTCTGTCTTGTGTAAAGTGATGTTAAGCACTACATGTCAACAGTTTATAAATTAAAATTACTGCTAGTACGGAGAGCAAGGAAAATGGCCATAATTATGGCTTAGGTTTTTCGGGAGTGGTAATGTGTGGGTGTTAAGTAGACAGGTTCATCTTGTTGCTAACTGTCATTTATTCCTTGAATCTACTTGTTAAGGTTAATGGAAATTGTGCAACCCAGTTATTTGTACTGTCCTATGTGGACAGGAAGTGCTTGTTTTACCCATGACCCTTTGTTAAAAAGCATTTTTGATGAAAATATAAAATGGGATTATTTTAACTTTTCTATAATATTTTAAAGTACTAGAGGCATTTCATCCTTTTAAAAAGAAGACTTATATTATATTATACTGAAGTAAGCTTTTATTGCAGGTGTAGTCACACCTGCTGTTTACATTTTTTTAGAGATAATTACAGCATATAGCATAAATTTTCAACATTCTTATTTTTTAACCAGCCTTAATGTTAGTGTAATTGCATCTTTTCTCTTAACGTGACATCATTATTAACCTCATGTAATTATAGTCTAGAACTTAAAAAAAAAGTAGAATTTAAATGGTAGGTTCAGATTTGTATCTTTAACACTTTATATATACATGTGTATATATATACATGTATGTTTGTGTGTGTATATATATTATATAATGGTGTATACTCAGTAGTTTACATCTATTACTTTTGGTTTTATAGGCAAGCAATAGTGCTGATTCCCAGGAGGAAAAGGATCAAGAAGGCAGTTACAAGGATGAACAGATCTGTAATCAAGAGCCAGAACTAAACACGGTCACAAGTGCACTTACTATGCAGGAATATTTTTCTCAACGGATGGCTCAGCTAAGGAAAGGCCGTGTTGAGAACCAGGCCACGGCTTCCATTCCTGATAGCAATCTGCAGTCTGCATCAGTGATGCCTGAGTCCACGGAGAACACTTCTAATATCATGGAGAACAGAAAGAAGAATAAAAAGAAGAAAAAAGATCGAGAAATAAGAGAAGAGGCAGAGGACAGTCCAATAATTGAAGAAACTGGTGCTGTTGAGCAAACAGTCTCTGGGAAAAAGACAAAGAAAAAGAAGAAGAAACGAGACTGTTGCGAGAAATGCACCGAGGGTGAATGCAGCATCCCAACAGTAAAAAACAATGTGGTAGAAAATTCTTCATCAAGTAAAAAGAAAAAGAAAAGTAAAGACAAAATGACTCAAACGCCTACTGGGTCTGTCAGTGAACATGAATTGACCAAAGAAGTGTATAGTGACATTTCAAAAAAAAGAAAGAGGAGAGCAGAGAATGGGGAGCAGCCAGAAGTCATGGTAGAAAAAAACCTCAAAAAACAAAAAAAAGAAGAAATAACCCTTGGTGCCTTATACTGTTTACCTGGGTATTGATGTGTTTGTTTTAAAATAAACTGAACTCTGCATGCAGCTTTTCTATGAACAGTAAATTCAGCTATTCTTTCATCTAAAGAAATAATCATAATTAAACTTTTGACCAGTGTTTGTAATCAGAAAATATATGAACAGGAACTTTATAGTATATTCACAAATGAATTTTTATTGCTTTTTATTGTAGATGATTTTAGCTTAAAATCTTGTGTTTTTATGAGATGATGTGCTGCCTGTGTGTTCTAATGCTGGCCTGTAAGAAATAAACCCTAATCTTATAAATCTGAAAAAGTATCTGAATCCACCTGCTTATCTAGTTAACTAGTTAACATTATAGTAACACTATTAATGTGATGCTATGAACTTATGAGCCGTCACTCACTGATTGTAATGCTGTAGTTACTGTAAATAAATACAGCTGATAAACTTTTGATAAAAGTAAAGTAAATTAACAAAGTAATATTTGAAAGATATCTATACTGGCAGCACTCTGATGAAGAGTATATAAAGCAAATTTTCTTTAAAAAGAACTTTGGAGCATATTAACAGTTATAATTTAGAGTAATACAAGTTAATTTTAATTAAGTTGAAGTATTTGCCAAGGCTTGAAAACATGTGCTCTTCGCTGAGGTGTATAAATTACATATGTTCCTTTCGAAAGAGCAATAATTTGTTTTGGCAAAAATTGTTTTGCACTTCATGTTGCTTGTCCTTTTTTTAATTTATTTATTTATTTATTTATTTTTATACCTGTCAGCAGCAATTTTTTAAAGGGATCAGTTTCATCATGTCACAGTTACTATACAGCTCTTCAGATCATTTTACCCTCCAGCAGGAATTAAAGTTGCTGTAGTGGGGTGATTACATCCATAACTGGTCCTGACCTCATACTTAGACAAAGCAGGAATCTTGAATTAATGGCTATGCAGAAAAGTATTTTTAATCTTTGAGGTTTAAAACATGGGCATAAATTACTTCATAGCATAATATAAATTTCTAGATTATTTAGCATGACCACCAAAATTTAGCATTTTATGTATTTACAAAATCATTTAAATTTTGTTCTAATATATTTATTTAAGGCTGAGAATTTGTAAGGTTACAAGCATTTGCTCGTGAGCTGAATTATGTCGTTTGTAATTGAAGTATTTATGTGTCTCGTGAACCTGGTCAACAAATTCCAATCATATGCATTTAAGACATTAGACTAAAGTGAATCATTTTTCAGACAAACTGGTTTGTGATCAACAGTGGTTTCTCTGACTGGAAATCACTACATACATAAAAGGAAACACCGAAACAGATGGGTTGGGTGTAATTTGTAGGCTGGTCAGTGAGAACAGGAAGTAAACGGCAATATTTTGTAGCAAATAAACATTCTCCCTGTTCCCGAAGACTTATCTCACAAGTAAATGGGATTCAGAACAGTCTTGATTTTCCAGATTGTCTCCATAAATGTTTATTTATTTTTATTTTTTTTATTGTAGGCAATATTTTGCACTGGGTTAACTAAGTAAAGATTTAGTCCTGCTAAATCTAGTCCTCCTTCTGCTGTCCCAGATTTTTTTGTATTGTGACTAATAGTCAAATTTTTTATAAAATTTTTATTTATGTCCTTTATGTAATTTAAATGCTAATGCTGACCTTATAACTATGTCAAATATTACACTTAACAAAGCAAAAAATATTGGAGCGGTCTGATGTTTGATAGTTTAGCCCATAATTTTTCTTGAAATTATTGACATATGTATATAACTAACATAAACATTTAACATTTCGGTGTAGAACCGGCTTTTTAGCTTGTTTAAGGCCCAAGTTGTTTTTGGATTGGCTGTCGGAGAAATGGGAGATAATTATTTTTAGTGGCGTAAATTTGCTGACCTGATTTCCGCTGAGTGCATTATAAAAAAAATTACTAGATTTAGCCAAATGTGTCGAACAAAAAATTGAGAAGTTGTGCTAAACTGTTAAATGTACCCATCTTCAATATCAGGGCCACAGAGTTGGAAGCACATGAAGATGTTAAATTTTGAAGAATCTTGTCTCAACTAACTACACATTTGATTAAACTGTATTAGAGGTCAAGAGTCTTAAAGTAAAACTATGGAACTGCAAACATTTTTACAGAACCTGAAATTACTAAGAACTGCTTCTAGTAAATAAGGTTTATAAGATGTCACTGTAACATTTGGTCACATGAGATTAAAATACAACTTTTTTTGGCAACGAAAGCCAGAAATGGGTTAGGTATGGAAACAGTGATAGATATGGCGATAGTACAGCTTTTTCACCATGTACTTCATTATGTTACCGTAAATACAGACTTCTACTTGTTCCTGGTCATATTTTTGTGACACAATAATCTAACATTAATAATCAATAACTGAAAATATGCCAGATGAATACAAGCATGGACCTCAGCATGTGAAAAGTTCTGTATTGATATCAGATAATTTGTCTTATGTTTTCTAGTCTTCACATTTTTTGCTTTATTTCAAAGTAAACATGGGGGTAATGTATGAAACAAAATGATATGTTCTTAGGCAATTTAGATAAGATGATAGATGTTACACTTAGAAATAAATATAATGGTAAATTTTCCCCTGGAGGTACAGCCCATGGGCCAAAACAGATTAAAACACGTATCAGCCTCTTATATTTTCATTTCTGTTTTAAAGTAAATAACTTCGGGAGGATGTGCTTCTGGTAAGACAAACAGTATTCCATCTGTTTCTCTCCATAATTTATTAGTTCTTTTAAATCTGTTTTTAATGATTAGTAACCTCACAGTACCAACCCAGGGCAGGTATAAGTCAGATTTACTTTCAGATTAAATTCTAAATCTTTTTTTTTCTTTCAGCTTGTTCCCTTTAGGGAAGGGGAGATCGGAGAAGATCAGCAATTGCAAATTAGCACAGTTTTACCAGGCATAGGAGGCACAGGGAGGAAATCTGTTCACCCCACCACGAATTAAACCTGGTACAATCTTGCTGTTAGATGCTATCCACTGCAATATTGAACTGCCCAACGGTAACAAGTATTATACTTCCAAATGTACAAGTTGTACACATTTTGAAAAATTGGAAATCCCTACACTTGTATTCTTAACTTGTCTATCACTGTAAAGAGTCCAGTAAGTTTTAAGATTGTAACTATATACCCTTTTTACCTTTAAAAAGTATTACTACTATTTTATGTGGTGTAAAGCCATTCACAGTGAAATATAGCCAAATACCCACCAGATTACCAGCCAAAATTGGACTGCCAAATCTTTACCAGATGTGAGGCAGATGTGCTGTTTTTAATTATCATAATTATTAATGTGGCACACATGGCTCGCATATACTGTAAATAGCTATAATATAGGCTTACCAATAGGCTGATCATTGTTTTTGAATTGAGGGTCACGTTTGGCTCAGTGCAGATGGCCAGTGCTGTCAGTCCCCAGTGTCATATCTGAACTGGAAGTGACCGCATCCTTATGCTGTGTATCACATTTCATCACAGCGGTACTGCAGCATCTCATTGGTTATGGCTTTCCATTAATCAGGACTGAATATAAATGACTCAAAACTGCTTTTAACTGCATGTCAAACTTGATTTCTTTATGGTTTAACTTTAAAACCTGTATTTCTAAATTAAGATCTGTATTTATTAAAACTGAAGTTTTTTGGGGGACGAAACAATCACACTTCCATATATATAGATATATATTCATTCATTATCTTCCGCTTTATCCTAATATATAGATATATATAATAATTATAATTAATTATATATTCTATATTATATTTAGATTATTTTGTTGGCTATTCCATTTTTATGATGGAATGAAGACAATTGCCAATTCAATTAAATCTTCATCGCGTGTTTAAGAGATTAACAAAGTATCTTAACGAGTTTTAATAGATTTTCATAACTAATTAGCAAAACCGTATATTTAATGTTGTGCCAATTTGTATTATTACATCAACATCCCTATTTTTTTTTAAATAGCCTATTATAATATAATATCCAATTAGTGTAAAACTGATTTCTGTTTGTGTTAGTCTTTGGTGTCACAAAACAGGCTGAACGTTGTGGCGTGATTTTGCAGTAAAGGGTGTTGATCTCGTTTCCTCTGCTTTTTTTTTTGTCACGCGTCTCAAGTTGCAATCAAGGAGGAGCTGTATGTCCTGCGGGTCCTGTGCTGGAACCTGGAGCTCAAATATAAAGCGCTTCTCTGAGTTCAGGGAAAGAGTGAATCACTGCTTTCGAGGAGGAGTCCAACCCAACAACCCGTTCTCACCCAAACTGATCCACAGAGAGAGTTCAGCAGTTCATCAGTGGGATGCGAGCAGAGTAGCGCAAAGTCATCTTTCAACTTACTGATTTTTAAACAAATCCGAAGGTGTTCTCGCATCTCTGTGCTGTGGACCAGTGATCGACAGCTCCTCAGAGACTCTCGGCTCCGTCAAGGTGAGCGTTTTTTCTTCTGTGGCGCAGAGTAAGACAGCGGAGTGCGCACATGGCTGCCCTAATTAGCGCTTACTCGTCGTGGCCGGAGAGTTTCGAGTGCAGAGCGTCGGATGGAGGAGACGCTCCCGACGGCCGCGCATCCCACAGAACAGCCGCGGATAAAACCGCCGAGCCGCGCATCCGCCGCCCCATGAACGCCTTCATGGTTTGGGCCAAAGACGAGCGCAAGAGGCTGGCTGTGCAAAATCCAGATCTGCACAATGCGGAGCTCAGCAAAATGCTGGGTAAGAGATTATAAAAATATCTTACAATATGCTCTATAAATGTTACGTTTACAATTTATCTTATTATTATTATTATTATTATTATTATTATTATTATTATTATTATTATTATGATTATTATTGTTAGTAATAGTAGTAGTTGGGGTGGTAGTAGTATTACTTTAAACACATTAATTAGGGTTAGTATTCCATACTAATTTAATTTATTGTATTCTATCACAGCATTCGTTAACAAATATTAATACAAGAATAATTGTAACTTTTCTAAAGTTTGTTTACCATAAATTCCTTGATTTTAAAAGCAAACCCGGGCCAAAATAGCTTTTTGTTAACGGCTAACAAACGCAGACAAAAGTTATCAAAACAGCGTGTACCTTTACATTGTCATTTAATATATGCTTAAATCTAACGTAGAAAAATGTAGATTATAGTTAATCAGTTTAAAAATTGATTTTTTTTTTAACTTTAAACGTAATTATATACCTGTTTTCTCCAGGTTCGTGGGATAACGGGAACAAGCCGCAACAAAACAGTGCAATTACCAATTACCAAAACGAATACGATTTTTTTTGTTAAACGCCCTAGAATATTAGGAATAATAAGAGATTATTATAGGCTATTTATTACAAGTTTATACTAATTTATAATGTTTAATGAAGCCTTTGCTCTTTAAGCAGCTTTACTGTTATCACAATTAGCCTGAAGTTCAATTACGAACTGTCTTTGCTGTTAAACTTTTTTAATGCTTTGCTCACTTAGTTGTAATTAATTAGTAGTAAAAACAAGAAAAGAAATGTTCTGGTAGTATTATATACATATATCAGTACCAGAACATATAATGTGCATTTTTTTTCCATTTCTTGTTTTTAATTTTCAAGTATAATTATGTCTATATGAAAATAATGTTTTTCAATTAATTTATTTCAAAGCAATTAAATGATAAATGCTTAAAATTAATAAATAGTATTTTATGCGAAATGGGTGTCTATATTTTGCATATGGCTGTATTATGTTAAATCAATTATATTAATAACTAAACCTAAAAATGATATGTGACTAGATTATTATAAATAGATTTTCGCATAGTTGCGATAAGACAATTCTATTCTCTCTGGGTTCTAAATAAAACTACAGTGGTTGAATGAGCGCAACATTTCTAACTTTTGTACTTTTTTCTGGTCGTAATAGGTAAATCATGGAAAGCCCTAACTCCTTTACAAAAGAGACCTTATGTGGAAGAGGCAGAAAGGTTGAGGGTGCAGCACATGCAGGACTACCCCAACTACAAGTATCGTCCTCGCAGGAAGAAACAGCTGAAGCGAATCTGTAAACGTGTTGACCCTGGCTTCCTCCTGCCCAGTCTTGGTCCTGATCAGAGCTCTCTGACAGACCCACGAGGCTGCTGTCACCCCCTGGACAAAGATGATGAAAGCTCTGTGAACGGGAGCGCTGGATTCTCTTCCCCGACTGCAACTTTGCCGGGTGTAAGAGTCTTTAGAGACCCAGCAAGTTCTGGAACCAACTTTGACACTTACGCATATGGCTTACCAACGCCACCTGAGATGTCTCCATTAGATGTAGTGGACCATGAGCACACATCCTATTACTCATCCTCAAGTTCAGTTCCTCCCAACAGCTCATGCTCATCTTCCGCTTCAGGCACAGAAGAGCAGCGGTCCAACCAAGCCCTCATGAGCAGCCCTCCACCTTACCACCCTGACTACTCTCATCAAGCACCCGTTCATTGCAGTAGTACTCACCTGAGTCACATCCCAATGCCTCACCAGTGCAGTGGAGCTACAATCATTCCTACTACCCAACTCTCCTACTATGGCTCTTCATTTCCGGTGCATCATGGGCTCCAGGGTCACTTAGGTCAGCTATCACCGCCACCTGAGCAGGGCCACATGGAGACATTAGATCAGCTTAGTCAGGCTGAACTGCTGGGTGAAGTGGACCGCAATGAATTTGATCAGTACCTGAACACAACCACTTATCACTGTGAACAGAGTGGCATGACTGTGACGGGACACATCCAGGTAACATCTGCATCCACTTGCCCCAGCAATACAACAGAAACCAGTCTTATCTCTGTACTGGCTGATGCTACAGCTGCGTACTACAACAATTACAGCATTTCCTAAACACGAACCTTCTCAAAAGACAGTAATTCTAAAGTCAAAATGGACAGAGACCTCGGGCTGTAAACTAGTCAACAAAGTGATTGACAGGTGAACAAAGGAGCAGTGATGTAGGAAGGAAAGAAGAAGCCGCAGGAAGTCAAACAGACACCTCAGGGATGCACAGATAAAAATGCTAAAGTTCATTCCCATCTTTGTTTCCCAAAAAAGAAAGGACAAGAATAACTAAGTAGATGACAAACTATTGGTTCTACTAAAATGTTTTTCAGATGTTGTCCTAGATGCTTGTATATTTGCTGCACAGCTTATTTATGTATCTAAAAGTGCATTTTGCAATTATTCATAGTGTATTACTGTTTTTTTTTCAATGATTTATTCTTTTAACATCCACCTCAAGTTTTACCTCAAGACACTGTATTTAAATGAGGCTGGAATCTTATGCAATTTTCCATAAGACCTGATGTATCATGAAGGAAATTCTGTAATATCTACCCACGTACATATGAATATACCGTATACCGTTCAAAATGTTACAGAGAAAATAATAATAATGCTAAATATTATCGTATGCTGATTTAGGTGTGACGTTAATTTAATTCAAATGAAATGCTCTTTTTATCTGGTGCCGTATCAACAACTGTAGCTTAAAAACAAAGCTGGTGTACACTGAATATCATGCTATTTAAATAATAATTATGAAGGACCAGGCACTTAAAAATCCACAGTGTGTATGCCCAAAAAAAAGCACATGGACACTGTTGTTTTGAACAGCCTGACAAATAATGCTTTGTAGATTTTGTTTATTGTTTGTGAAATATTAAATTGGATGTTGTAAAAGAAAAAAGAGACTCCAGTGAATAAAATATTTAAACCCAGGTATAAAATAGTGTTGCTCTGCTCATAATGCTTTTGCCAATTCATTATTTATTTATTTATTTTATTTTATTTTTTAAAACGGGGCCCAAGTTTTAATATATAGTTAAACTTGTTAATGTTGTATATAACAGGGACCACTGATTTTGCAAATTTAAATTTTTATGATTTTCAACTGCTTTCCTATCAATGTAGTAGTATTCTGTAAAATGCCTTATAAGATCAGCTTTATTTGACACTTTATAATGGCATACGTGCTATGCTGGGAGTCTGAAGTACCCACCCTGCATTCCCAAGCTGGTGTGGCTAACGTGTCTCCTGCTCAGTTTCACACCGCCACAGTTTCAAAGGATTAGTGTAGAACAGGCTCAGCACATGGTGCCTTGTTGCCGCCATCCCCAATCGTCTTTTGTTCTTGCGTTATTATTTTGAATGTCTGTCCTAAACAGAATGTTGAGATTTCTCCTATCCTACCCAAACCTTAAGACCCCCTTTTTGAGTCTATTTTCCTATCTTGCTGATGCACATTTTAAAATCTCCATGAAATGAATAAATTCACCTTGTCTAGTGCTTTATTTTTGCATTGTTTTTCTTTTTTTGCTTTGCTTTTTCATCTTGCATCTTTCTCCACTTTTTTGATAAAAAGAATCTGGTCAAGGGAGAGAAGCGGGTGGTGGTGGGAGCTTGACAAATCCTAGGGTCTGGCTTGGTCTTCCTGCGTTTTTTGGGAACGGTTGAGTCGCGTTCCTTGTAAAGAGGATGTGGCAGAGGAGCAGTGTTTCCTGCCTGATAAGAGTAAAGCCTCTCTTCGTCAGGATGTTTGGACCCTAGCTGGTCCCTGCATTAAAGAGCCTATGGCAAGGAAAAGGGAACCTGCTGTTCGCTTTAGCAGGGAGGAAACATGGATCTTACTGATTAATATCTCCGATCATGGTTTTTGGGGTCTTTTTGACCTTTTAATGGCCCCGCCACTTACAGGACACATTTTCTACATATCTTTGCTACAACTCCCAAGTATAATTTGGCTAAGTTACTACAAAACACACATTGTAATTCCAGTAAAGGTTTTATTTACAATTTATCTTACTATTCACTGTTAAACATTTTTTCATGTACAGTATCACTCACCTCCCTTTTGCTCCACTTATTGTCCATTGTATTCGTGCCATTTACTTTAAGGATGAACTTTTTAGTTTTACAATTACAGAGTGTGGCCCATACTGTGTACTTCCCCTTTACTCTGTTCTCTAATGGTTAGAATTCCAATAGTACCAACCCAGAGCAGGTATTAATTAGTTGGTGCATTATTCAGCAGTGAGAAATAAAACTACAGCAGCACTGCTGCACTAAAACCGCCTCACCACGTGTCACTGGAGAACTGACAAACAATCCACCACCCAAATGATCCTGACCAATAAAGAACAGAGAACTAGGGATTAACAAAAACATCGAACACGGATGGACTACAGTTTGTAATTGTAAAACTACAGGGTCCATTTATATGGTAAGTGGAAGGTTTGTTAAAGTAAATTACGTGTGTTAATTCACTCAGAAGTTTTATGGTAAATCCCAATGCTCTCCAGCAGCACTATGGTGATGTGATGCGTTTGTGACACTTATTCTGCGCTTTATTATTTTTACCTCTAATATGTTATTTATAAAATGTCTTGTCTTATGACATGTTTTTTTTAAGAAAAGGAAAGATGAAGACTTGCTGCAGCAGAAACCTGGCCAACACTAAAAAGAAAAAAAAAATCCAGTCTCTTAACCATGAAGCTTCCCCCGCAATCAGCGATCATACTCGCCACTTTTAAAGGTACTCATAATTCTCACAAGTTTTTTTTAATAAGCATTAATTGGTTGTAATTGTTATTGGAAGTCCTCTGTTAGAGATAGTAGGTTCCAGTTATCCTAAGAAGATTTAGGCTGTTAAAGGAATTCCCAGCTATAATTTTATGAAACTCTGAACAGGTTCTCAGTCCATACCTGTCTGGACACAAACACGTACACATTTACCCTTACCATCTTTCTTAATCTTTATACCTGTACTATAATCTGTATTCTTCATAATTAGTTTATGATTAGTAAACATACATTAACATAAGCTAAATGGCATAGGCAGTAGTAATTAATGCCCCCCAAAAAAGGTCATGTTAAATTGAATTTCTACCCACAGTTCATTTTACTGTAAATGTTCCATAACACTGAAAATGATTGATGGTGATAACAGCCTAAAATAAATTTATTTAGAAATTGCCATCTTTTACAGCATCTAACAGCTTTTCTGTCTGACTGCTTACTTTACAATCTTTAATCAAAATTTGAAAAATATTTTCATTTGGAAAAAATGTTATCTCACATGCTACACCATTCCTATATATTATTAATATAATATTAAATTGTTTAGATTACATTAATAATTGTGTTTTATTTTAAATCCTTAAGATGCACAGTATTTGTGTCTGTAGGAAATAGGCTGAGTAAACAAATTTTCCTTTTTAATGATTTGTTCTTATGTTCTTTGTGATTGCTCTCTGGAATGGGTCCAGTGTCAGGTCTCAGGACTGTCAGGTAGTTTCAACTATTTCCCGTTTCCCCCATAGTGACGTCACATTGGTAAGCGAATAAACAAGCTAATCTTTGCAGGTATATGATGTTGTGACAACACGTGGGAGGCTGTGGTAAAAGCATCTGGCTAAGGAATTAACCGTCCTCAGGGGAAAGTGTTCGCAGTTAATGATCTCCCTCCTGACGACACATCGGTTCTGATTACGGCCCTGCTTGGGTCTGGAGAAAAGCTAAATGATAGCTTTAAACTTTGTACGGAAATGAGTATGATAAACACCGTGTAGTGACAAAGGAAGTCAGGAACCTAAAAGGAAGTGACTTATTGGGGATACGTGTCATGAAAGTAGTAACTTGGCACACTGCAGATAATGGGAATGACTGGTGCCTGCTACTAAAGTATACCTCAGCAAATCTGAACAGATTTTAATCTACAACTCATAAAATGATAATGATAATTATACACTAATAAGTTACATTAATAATGTGCATATTTATAATAATATTTTCTATTAATTTAGACAGCCTTTGAATAATTAAAGTATCAAATATTGTTCCTTAGAGCAAAAAAAAAAACAGATTTATTTTGTATTAAAATGTTTTTGGTAGCTTTTCAAACAAAAAAACAAATAGAACATACATTTTAAACTGAAGCTCCTTTATACAAGCAAACATTTCAATTTTTAACAAGTGAAAACAATAATGTCTAAGATCACTCTTGTAGAAGATTCTTAAAAAAAGAGCTAACGTTTCTCTGATGGTATAGCGTAAACAAGCATGTTATAGTACCTTATAAAGAAAATTGTATATAAAGATAAGAATTCATAAGAAAAGTTTGCAGGGAAAAAAATATTCTTACTTAATGAAAGGAAACATTTCTTTGGTACCATCACATGATTAAAATAAGATATAATTAACTTGTTGGCTCTTTGTGGAGGTACGTTTTTTTTTAAGTAACTACGTAGAATATATCGTCTCATAAGATCATTGCAAATGAAATAGTAGTTGTGGCACATTGCACATGGATGCATATTAATCCAACTGGGATGCAAATCAATAATAACCTGTTTACTGTTCATTCTTGGCACAAATTTACTAGAGGCTGGGGGATTATAAGGCTAGCCATTCTCTTGCTCATTGTGCTAAAACAAGAGACTCGGCAAGCAATGGTGGTGCAGGCATAGGGTGTTTGTGGTTGAAGAATGGAGCAGGCCGGACCCAGGGCTGTGTGCCATGCGCTAGAGCCAACACACCAGTACAGATAGGAACCTCTGGAAAACTTAAGGGACGCTGCAATCAGCCAATGGCCACCAACCTTTACCTGTATATGAATACACCAGCCATGCAAAGTAGCACACATGTTTTTTGCAGATACAGAAGGGTGCCATTAACTAGGAAAATGAGACCGTATTTTTTTTTGTGCCAGCCTTGGGGACATCATTTAGCTATCCAGAAGGAAATGATTCCAGCATCAACATCGCACACCTTGCTTATTCCAATAGGTTTACAATGTGTAGCAATTACATTTCTTCACATTTAAATCTAACTTTGTTAAAATATAGATAAGTTAAACAGCAAATACCTGCTCTTAAAATTCTAAAATTTTGTTATTAATTTTTATAATGTCACGTTTTATAGAGTCAAGTGGACTGGTATGGACTATGAACCAAAAAAAATCACCTTTGAAAATTGGTCTGAATGAATAGCTTTAATAATAATAGCTAAATGTAATATACCTGTCTTACTAGAATCAGTAAGTCGCACAGACAGCAGATTTGTTTTTCTGCAGTACGGGGAATCCCTGGGGTGTCATAACTCTTTAACTGCAAAATGAAGGCGGATGTTCCTATTGTGCTTCCTAATTGCAATGTGGATCTTTCATTTAGTCTGTGCAAAAGTCTCGTCACATCCTGTTCTACTGTGGGCAAGAGGTCTTGGTAAAAATCCAAAAACATTGCATACTTTACATTTATTAAATTTTTATATACATTTAATGGCAGAATTAAATACATAGATTTATTTATCATAGTTTAGCTCGACTAATTTAATAAGTTTAGGTTAGGTTTTTATAACATTATATATTTCTAGTGACTATACATTTCAATCCTTAAAAGGAAATAATAATGTGAATCTTATTATTTACAGTTGAAAATAGGTGATGAATTAAATGCTAAGAAAGTTATATTACATTACATTATCTTTAAGTATTTATAGCAAATTCATAGTAATATTTTGTTTTCTTGATTACACATCAATTTTTGCTTAGTATGAATATTAACCTCTTTGTAGATTCTACAGAAATTATATTGGAAATTTTAATACAGTGGTAATCTGGATGGGTATGTCAAAGTTTTTTGTTAAAGGTTAGAAACAAATACCTTCCCAACCAGTTCCACCACTGCATAATCAATGGTTTGAAATCCTTAGCACATATTTTCAAAAAAACAATTGCTAAAATGGCTTTATGGAATTAAAAAAAAAAATCTATACTCAAATAAATAATGAAATATTAACTTAAAACAATATTCCTAAACCTGTGCTACTTAATAAAAAAAAGAATATAATAAAAATAACAATTTACTTCAGGGTAGTTGCTGATTCCAACACTGAGCTTTAACTGTTGGAATGTTGTATGTTTAGTCCCTGCCCGTTTCTAAGCACTGCCTTTGTGTTGCTGATTATTGACATTTTAATCAGATATCATATTACGGTACGCTTGAGAATGGAATCTTAATTACCATGACAAAAAGAACAAGAAGCTTTTTCCTTATATCTACATTCTACATTTTTAGCAATAATAAATGTGCTTCGTTTTTACTTTTTTAGACTTCTCCTCTGAAGCAGATAGTAATGATGATGTAATGTAATGTGATATATTTACTGTCCAAATGACACATCCAAATGATCCAAATGATTTGACAGAGTAACACATTTTGGAAGTGAAAATGATCTCTGTGAAAATGAAAAATGTTTGTTTTTTTATAGGGAAAAATAATACAACCCCTTACATTTTAAAAATCACAATGATGCATGATTCTAATTTAGATCTTCACACATTCTGTATATATAAAATATCTTCTCACACACAACCAGCCCTGATGCCTTGATCCTAAATGTTTATGTGTGGAAACAGCAGGAGTATCAGTAGCATGCTGACCTTGGCCACTACACAAAGTAGCAGCACTTCCCCACATATGTGCAGATATTTTTGATAGATGTTGTTGATGTCTACATGTTGTTGTCTGTTAGGAATCTCTTCCTGGTGGATGCTCAGGCTCATTTCCTTCAAGAATTCACATCAAATGAAACTCCTGGAAATGACTCACATGTTCCCTGTGTCTAACAGTGTGTCATGGCAGCATCTTAGCAGGTGTGAAACAGGATGTTAAATCTTTGCTGCATGTTGTGAGCATTAAAGTTTAATAAAGACTTTAGTTTAAGTGTAATAAACAATTTTACAATTCATTATTTTCTTGTATATAAACAAATATAAACATGTTTTTTTTCTGTGGGTTCCACTGACCTGTAAAAAATAAAAAACTGTAAAACAGAAACAGAAAAAAAAGTAATTTCCACAGTAAAAAGGACTCATTTTGTCTAAATATTAAGTTCACTACCAAAGTATTACAAGTGTATCTATATAAATTATATTTTAAAAATAAGTGCATTAAGGCTAAATTAAATTAGATTCCACAACGTAAATGTGTGATTATAAAGATGTCAAAAAGTTATTTGGACATAACATTTATGTTTGTACTTCACAAGTTTAGTCACAGTACAATAGATATGAATATGTTATAATGAATAAAGAAAAGTTTGATGTAACAGCAAAGGATGGAGATGTGACTGACAAGTCTGACTTAGCGCCCTCTAGAGACATTCGATGCGAACTACCAACGACCCAAGTCTCAAGTCTCTTTTCTCCCATAATCGATTTTTGAACATGTTAAAATACAGACAAGTAATTATCGCAGTTCTAGATGATTCAAATAGTTAATAGTTATTATTTAAATGGCCGAGCGCAGTCTCCCCTGGAGGAGTGGGTTCGAATCCAATATCTGACAAATTTCTGTTCTTAAAGTGCAATATTTCGTTGTTATATCGACTGCAGAAATATAAAGTTGCATTTCAATCATATAGGATTTCTAAAATATGTTAAACCAAACACATAGAAACATCAAACTAATTTAACATTTACTTTTTACAATATACTGTAAGTATATACAGCGTGATAACTGTATAAGTTAGTGATATGCTTATGCCAACTCCTAATATATATAACCAAAATAGCCGAATATAATTAGAAAAACACAAAAGTAACTATGCATTCATTCATTCATTATTCATTCATTATTCATTAAAACAAAAGCATTCAATTATTTCAAGTAAATTTTGAATCATTGTTAATGAACCATTTACAATTGTTACAAAATAACTAAAAGACGACGTAAATGCTGGTGAGAATACACTACCTGTTAAAATCCAAGTTAGTGCGCCCTCTGTTGGACAGGATTTGTGTTCCTCTATAACACTTTAAATAACTTGATCAAATGAAGGAAATGTATGTAACAAAATGTGTTTTTAAGTTAAACTATACATTAAATAATAAAAGAACTCACTCAAGATAAAATAAAACAAAAACATTTGTACTTCGTAACTGCACACTAACAGCAACATTTAGATAAAATATAGTGTTGTTACAGATATTAAAATGCATATATTGTTATAGTATAGTAGGGTGCTGAAATATGGCAAACTATGTTTTTATTATCAGCACCTATTAGTTCTCAGCTGACATAGTGATAAATCTGTCATGACATGTGCTGAGTGTTTCTTTTTTCACAGAATGGTGCAGGTCCTGTTAGGTGCTCTGAGCCTGAAGAGATTTAAAAATAATCAGGGTGATTAGTGAAGGCTTTTTGTTCTATCCTTAGCCTGTGAAGTCACTGATTAGCTGGTGGACCCTCAAGTGATGGAGTGGCTTTGAACTAGGAGTTTGCTGCAGGGCATTGAAAGAGTGACACAACAGTTATGAATGGTTTCCTTTAGGGCCTGCCATGATTTTTGACATGGTGAGTATTTTATGCTTAATGAGTATGTTTGAAAAAGTTCACTGATATAATTGAAATGAACTAACGTCTTAAAATTGTATATTATCATTGTATAGTATGTTTTTTTAGTCTTAGTTTAATCAATCAATAACTTGTAGTATTAACAGTGTTTATGCCTCAGAAAAACTTTTTCAAACAACTTTTTTTTGTTTCAATATTACATGTTTAATGTTGTGACTGATATACAAAATATGTGTATATATTTTAGTTACTGTTTAGTGCTCTTGTAGCCAACTTTAAGGCAATATCAAAATAATCAATTAATTAAAGTTTATTGCCTCGGGTACAATTATTTTTCCCTATTCTGTTGTTTTTTTTTAACATGGCCCACAAATTATGCTCACTTCAGATTCCTTTTTTATTTAAAGAGGTTTTCACCATTTTTCTCATAAAACCATATAAAATGCTTTGGGAAGTTTGTGTGACTTTTATATGTCTTAAGAGTATGTTCATGATAATGCAAATATAAATCTGTTAAATCGTTATTATAGTCTTTTCAACATTAAATTACTGTAATAGCGTCACACACGTATGATAAATAAACACACTTAAGTAAACCACACACTTAAGCAAATATACAAAACTGTTTAAAAAAAAAAGAAAATATGAAATTAAGAGAAATGTTATAAAATTAAAGAAAATGTCTTTCCTCTGTTCTGTGGTGTGTTACTCTGTGTAACCTTTTAAAAATTGTATAGATTCACTCATTACATATTCTATTTCGTTTTTCTTTTTCAAATTTATTAATCAATAAAAAAATCATGCTTTTTGCTGCAAATTTAGCATTATTCAGAACCATGTTAAGCACTATAATGTTTATTTCTAGTATATCTTCAAATAAAAAACAAAAACTATAAGCTACACTTTTAATTTATAGAGCAATTTATATTAACTACACTTAAATGTATTTGTGTTTTACTGACACAACAAAGTGTAAATAAACCACCACTTATAGTATTTCTGATACCTGTACATAGATTAAAAATATATAAATAGCCATCCGTATTTTATTGAAGTGTTATCATTTTACAAATTTTTGTATTTAAATTAGCCCAATTTTCAGGTTTGGATTAGATTGCTCATATGTTCTGATAAAAAAAGAAGCTAGTGGAGCTCACAGAGAGCAAACTTGTAATCTTATTAGGAGTTGGCATTTAGGACATGATGTTCTAATAATTCAAACATACACTCATTTATTTAACAGATGGTTTCTGATTTTCAAAGAAAATGGAGAGCACATAACGTGCACATGTCCAGCAAGTGACTGCTACTTTTAACCATATCACAAAATGGTGTCCCGCAAGCAGAGCTTTCATTGTTTTGATGCCATTGTGGACAAACCCTCTTTGACTATGGAACATAATGTTGCATCACATCGCAAAAGCTCCCACAGCGCAATATGCTTGAAGCAGCAGGAGGATCATCGATTCCCCCTTTGTGCAGCCTTTCATCAAGCCAAGTTAGTAAACACAGAGGCTAAAGAGTCTAATTCATGGTACCAACCTCAGAACCAGTGTCACCAACACACAGGCAGCAGGCCCATACGGCCAGAAGAACACCCAGTGGATGGGACAGCACCCCGATATCATCATCTCAGGCATTCTAAGCGGATTGTGCTTGTAAAGAATAACAATCCCTCCATACAAAAAACCATTCTGCTGCGTCGCATGCCTGTGCGGAGCCTTGCCGTGTTTATGGATGACATCTCTGAACTCATGCAGTGTCTCATAAGAAAACTGTACACACTAGATGGCCGCAAGGTAAGAGCACTTTTTATTTATTTAGGCAGGAAAGCCTCATTCTGTGCATAACACAGAAGCGGTTTGGAGCTGATCCAGAATTTTCCTGTTCATTAGAGGTGTATTGACCTGGCCTTTCTGACAGTGCTTTTGCAATTGCTGGTCTCTGTATTTCTGCCAGATTAAGGCTTGTACTTCCTAAAGAAAAAAAACATGCTGTAATCAGGTAATGCCACTGGGAATGTGATAGGAACAGCACTGCAGCATATATACAGTGACATGATATATAACTTGACTATACTTTACTATAACTTTACTGACAATAGGTCAAGAGCTGAAGTAGGGACAAGACATTACAATTAATGTTGTTTACTGTCAATTTACTTTGTTATTGTTCTGTTTCTTGTCTAATTATTTTCATAAATAAGAAACAAAAAGAAAACACAAGAGATTTGTAATGTTGTTCTGCAAAAAGTCTGGCTATAGTAAATGAAAACAACTGATGAAGTCTAAAATTCTTTACTTTTTTTTTTTTAGATTGACAGCGTTCAAAGTCTTATACAGTGCCCTAGTGTCTTGGTTTGTGTGGGCCATGAACCATTCCATCCTCTTTTGTTGGAGAGATTTTCAAAAAATTCTGAAGATAAACTTCCTAAATTGAATTTAAAGTCCCAATCTCGGACATGCCAAGATCACAGACACCATAAAAGTGGTAGGTTAAAGAATGTTGGAATTTAACTTTTCCATGCACACACCCATACAATGTTTATATTTTAGTAGTTACCCCAACTGGATGTTTAGGCTTTTTACTTGTCAGTTTGATATAGAGAACAAATCATTAAAATAGAGTTTCAAATAGATAAAAATTTTAAACTAAAGATTTAGTTCCTGGCTGCACCTTAATTGAAAATATTTAGGAATTATCTGGCCTAATATGTTAGCACTTTATCAAGTAACAATCTCTTTCAGGTATTAACCCAATACTTTCAAAAAGAGTACCGAAGGAAGGGACATTTATCTGTTAATTGCATATTTTCTCTTAAATAATAATTTTGATTTCTGTGTTAATCTTTAGGCAACTTTGGACTAAAAACCACAAAGAGCGATACACCAGGAGGTAATGATCATTTGCCGCCAGCAAGAAAAAATATGATGGATGATGACATTGAAAAGCGAGTACTAGTCAATAAAGATGGTAGCTTGTCAATGGAGATGAAAGTCAAATTTCGCCTTCTGAATAATGAGACATTGCACTGCTCTACAGAGATTAAAAAATCATCAAGCACTTTCAATACAGGGTACGAGAATGCCTGTTGCACTCAGCATGACATTACTGAGAGTTTTACAGAGGCAGAGTCCCTTTCAGCTGGTGAAGCTAATGATTCTTGCATTACCGAACTTTATCAAAAGCACCTGAACAGTCCATATTGTCAGCAATGTTTGACTTACTGCAAAGAGTATGACATTTGGAAAAACCCAACTCTTGGTGAGCATGAAACTGTAAGGCACACTGGATCATCCAGCTCCAGTGCATCTTCCCATAAAATTAAATGTAAAAGAGCATTCACTGATAGTATGCATACTATGTCCAGTGAGGAAATCACTGAGCAGGTGGTGGAAAAGGCAAACTACATTCAGCAGACTCTTGGGGAGGAAGGTGACACCACAGTTGAATACTGCACCATTAGTCGCTGTAGTCATAGTGAAAAATCATCATTGTCTGAAAAAACAAAGAATCTGTTAAACACTGAGGAGAATTGCGGGGACGATAAAATAACTCAGATATTCCCAAATGAAAAGGAAAGATCTATATGCTTCAAGGGTTTCCAACAAGATCATGTGTTGGTGGAAGAAGAAAGAGTTGTGTCTGCTGAAACCCGTTCCTCGCAGGCTTTTAACCCCCTAAATAAGGAGGAAAATAAATCAGATTTTTCTGCAAATGAGGAAAGAGCTTACAAGCCTATCAATCAGGAGAAAGAAGAACATAATGGAAATAATGTATTTTGTATTTTACCCGAATTCATTCCATGTAAACCACCTTTCTCTCCAGTGCGATCATCAACACCTAGGACTGCAAGTCAGAGTTCTCCTTGCTCAACAAAATCAAAATCCTTAAAAAAATCCAGTTCCTCAGCAGGTGAGGAAGATGTAGTAAGCAACAAAAATGAAACAGCAGTAAAAACCGAAATCTGTCAGTATGAAAAACAAAGGGATTTTACTGAACACGTAAATAATGTTGCTTCTAAAGATTTACAGTCAGAAGAAAACACAGCTAATGGGAATGAGATCAAAGATTCAGCATCTGAAGGGCAATCTTCAACTTTATTTTTGTCAGATACATATATTGAACAATCAGATGGAATTGAACACAATGAAAATATAGACGTTTTAAATCTGGCAGTTGAACAGGACCAGGTTGCTTTCAGAGATTGTCAATCAAGAAATTCTGAAATAACAGCCGGATCTGTAAATGAAAACAATGAAACAAAATCAAATACCAATTCTGGACTAACAGATATATCTGAAACCGAAAAAGATTTTTCAGAACAAGACAACAAAGCTGAAGAACAAGTCATTTTCAGTAATGAAGAGAAATTAACTGCTATGTCAGATAAATCAAATGTTTCAGCAAGATCAAGGGAACAGTCCAAATCATCTCTGCTGCACGTGGAGAAAAGGGAAATGTCAGTAAACACTATATCCTCCATTTCATCAAAGCAGTCAAGTCTTTCAGAATTGCCTGCTGAGGAGTGCAATGAAATACAAGACCAACCAGAAGAGAGAATTTCCAGTGCATTATCTACGATTTCCAGGTCGTGGTCCTCAAAAATTTCAGAGCTGGAGGGCCAAGAAACAGAAGAAGAGGAATACCAGACAGACAGCAAATCTCCTAGCATCATGTCTGTGAAATCTGACCTTGCTGAGGCAACTCCTGTGATAACAAGCAGAGTAAAAAGTGCTGTTTCATCCAGGTCTAATGCATCAGTTAAATCAAACAAGTCTACAATATCAAATGAAAAATCAGTACATGAATGTGGTAGAGAGTTAGAAGTCCAAAGTGTCCTATCTGCTGTGATATCTGAAACATCACATGTTTTAAGTATTAACTCACAGGACAATGATATGGATGAAGAGACAACAGAAGAACCAATTACAGGTGTAATGTCTACCAAGTCCAATGCTTCTTTAAGATCAAATCAATCATACAGCACTGAAAAATCACCAAGAAGTATTTCAGATATGGATTTGGAACAGTCCCCAAACTCCCCAAAAAGTGCAAAGACAGTTGCATCACATGCCTCTACCAAGTCAAAAAAGCATAAAATGTCTGTGTTGACAAGTAAAGCACCTGAAGACTTGGACTGTCAAATTGAAAGGCAAAGTCCATCCACACTGTCAATAAAATCTGCAGCTTCTTGCAAGTCTAAGAGATCAGATCTTTCCAAAAATCCAAATGATGAATTAGATATTTCACAGGAACGTTCTACTAGTGCACTGTCGTCTATATCTAAATTGTCTGAAAGATCAAAAAAATCTAATTTATCTGAAACTATGTCCGAGTCTGATGGAATGAAAATGATGGATGAGCAAACAAAAAATATAATCCCAGATAAATCAAGGTCTAGAAATGATGAAACTATTTGTATGGAAGGAAGAGAATATACAACAGTAAATTATTTTGTGAATCAAAACTGTAGCAACAATGAGGAGGATACTGATAGACCATTAAGTGTTATGTCAAAAAAATCTAATAGGTCTGAAGAATCAAAATTAACACATGACTTGGAAAAGTCCCATTATTCTGATCATCTCAGAACACAAAGTGCTTTGTCTTTTCAATCAAATGCTTCCAGAAGATCTAAAAGCCCAGAGGTCTCAGAACTTGTCAATAGAAATACTCCCGAGGCAGAAATTTCTACAGTGGAAAGAGCTTTAAGCGCAACATCATTAAAATCAAACACCTCTAAACAATCTATTGCTGGAGCTTCTGATTTGAAAAGTCAGGATAATGACATTGGACAGGATGAGAAACGACCTTCAAGTACAATATCCACTAAATCAATTGTTTCAAAAACATCCAACAAAAGCACTGCAACAGTTTATTCAGGAGCACATGACCGTAAGCAACCAGAAGAAAGACAAAAAAGTGTAGTGTCAATTATTTCAGTTAAATCTAATAGTTCTGTAGATTCTAATATTCTTTGTGAAAATAAAGAATCAAAGCATGCTGATGAAAGACAAGAAAGTCCATTATCATCAAGATCCAGTGTAAAGACTTCCAAGTTGGAAACCTGTACTGAAGATAAAAAAGAAAGGACTCTAAGTGTCTCATCGTGTAGGTCAAATCTCTCAAACTCATCAAAGACATCAAAAACTTCAGCTAGCACAAATAGAGAAAAAAATGAGTGCAGTGCTGCAAGTGCGATGTTTAATACATCTTCAAAATGCAAAAAATCTGTCAATACAGAGTTACAAGCAGAAGCACAAAAACAAGAGAGAGTACCAACAGCTATGTCAGAAAAGTCTAATGTTTCTGCAAAGTCTAAAAACTCAAGCTTAATGCTTGAAAAATCAAATACATCTAAAAGATCTAAAAAGTCCATGGCTGAAGACTCTTCAAATGCATCTAATGTTAAATCAAATTCTTTAGTTTCATCAGTAGGTTCAGATATACAATCTGAACTGGCAACACCAACACCTTTTTTCGAGCAGAAAAACGACTTTCCAAATGTTGATCCTACTGTATGTGAGAAAAGTGGAAACATGACAACAGAAGACAGGGCATCCAGTTCCATGTCTGTCAAATCCAGTGCATCAAGGACTTCAAAGGCTACTAAAATTGAAGGTGTTAGAGAAAGATCTTCCAGTTCTCTCTCTACTCATTCTAAAAGATCGGTGAACTATAAGAAACTGCCAAACAATGACCTCACAGATGATGTGGAAAATGAGAATATGGAGAGGAAATCAAGGCATAAAAATATATCTGGACATGAAACAGACATTGATAATAGAGTTAAAACTTTATGCATTTGCATAAACATGCCATCTTTGACAGAAAGTGTAAAAAATGATGATGGCAATGAGAGGGCTGGAAGCGTAGTGTCTGAAGTATCTGTGCAGTCCAACACTGGCTCTGTTAAGAGTGCTGAAAGAGTTTTATCTCCAGCTAGTGCTTCAGTTTCTATTGGAATTGTAGAGGATTGTGAAGTTGAAGAGGAAAATAGTATGTCTATAATATCCTCTGTGAACTCTGACACTAATTTAGAAAACATGGATCAACAGAAAGCACAGGTGACAGATGAGAGAACAAAAAGTTTACTGACAGCAGAAACCAAAGTGTCAGGCAAATCGAATAATTGTCCAAGCTGCTCCTGTCAACATAGTCATATGAAGGTTACATTTGTAGAAGGTCAGAAATCTGCAGTTGAAGAAATTCAGGTATGCAATGAAATCTCTAAAGTGTCACCTTCAAAGGATGTTAAATCACCGAAAGCTAGTGGATCTAAATCTTCAAACATCAGTCTGAGTAGTAACGTTTCATCTAAAACTAAACAAAGTAACTCTTCAACTCTGCCTGAGAACCAAAAGAAATCACTTAATTTAGAAAGTAAAGGACAAAATAATAATACTGTTAAAAGTGACAAATGTGTTAAATTAAGTGAAAATAATAAGGATGATATTATTGGCGTTTTTAATGGAAATGAGATATTAAGTCCTTATTCAACAGACCTGTCTGTGACATCAGATATTCAACCTGTTTCAAGCCTGTCAGAATCCAAAGAACAAGAGTTGTCCAAGTCTATAATTGTTTTAGCTAAAACAACTTCAAATGAAAATAGCAAAATAGAAGATTTAAACCTATGTCAAATAAACTGTAATGGCTCTCCTACAGATTGTAGAAGGATTCTAAGTGATAACAACAGTAAGAACAGTAGTAGATCCAGACACCAATCAACTAACAACTCTTCGCAACAGATTGACAATAACCTTTCTGAGATAAGTCCATCTACTTTACCATGTACTTCTCCAACAGAGGTTGTGAATGAATGGTTAAGGAATATTCCTTTAGAGAGTGTTTTATATGAGGATGATGGTGAAGAATTCCATGAAAAATATAAGGAAATTGATCCTCAGGAGAGGCAAAGTCCAAATGAGTCAGGAAAAATATGTCCGGGTGACAAGATTGGAATTGATACAACATTTGATGCAGCAGTTATCAAGCAAGTAATGCAAACAGGGACAGAAAATGTTGGTGACGAAAGTTTCAAGATAGATGATGTGACAGTTCAAACCATTGAAAAGAACCAACCTGACACAGAGGCATTCTTAAAAAGTGTTTCTTCATCTGCCATGGTTATGAGAATTTTGCTAAATCCCAGACTTGACAGATGCAACAGTTTACCAGAAGTATCTTCTGTACAAGGACAAAAACTTAGCTATTCTGCAAGGGGATTTTTAGATTGCCTTGCAAGTCTTCATCTACTTGATTTTGATCCCGGTGACATTGGAGGAAAAGCTGAAAGGTACAAGGATCTTATGAATATGCTTCAGTCTCTTTGGCTTTGTGATCCAGTTTACAGTGTGGCCATTGCAGATCAACAGTGTGCAAGTGGGGACTTTAAGGACAAGTCTTATTCCACATACTATAAGTCAAATAGTGTTGACACCAATCAACTAAGACCCCAATCAAATACAGAGGACAATGAGATACTGCAATCTTTACAAGGGCTTCATGAAACCAAAACAGCAGTGAAATATGTGGTATTGGAAACAAAATCAGACTCCGCAACACCAGATATTGCATGTCGGGTCCAGTGGACACCAGAGAAAGAGGTCGAGGGCTCTCGATCAACAAAGAGCTCTGAAAATGATAGTAACACCAAGCCAGGGATAAATACTCAAGAGGACACTAATTCAGAAATTCTTGAGCAAAGCAATCACACAGTGAAAAACACATATCATGATCCTGATCCTATATGGGTGCTTAATTTGCTCAAGAAAATAGAACAGCAGTTTATGTCAAATTATGACACCGCAATGGATGAATTTAAAGTACGCTGGAATTTAACTGACAGTGATCAGCTTGATGTGATGATATATGACTTAAAGGAGGAAGTGCATAAGAAAATACAAACAAGCATCCACAAAGAACTTAAAAAAATTCAAAGTCGAGCAGGAAGACCTAGACCACCAAAAGAAACCCTGTCACGTGAATCAACTATTTACACAGAACAAAGACGTAGACGTCTGAAAGGATTACGTAACCAATCCATAGATCAATCAGGACTAACTGATGATGACAACACTGGAACAGGGACTGATATTAGCGATCAACGTAGTGATGATGAATATTGCCCTTGCGATTTATGCATTAAAAAAAGAATGGCATTAAGGGCAGAGATGCCAGTTAAAGTCCTGAATCCTGCGCCGGTCATGAACGACTTTGATTTAAGAAAAATTCTATATCTAAAAACAAACAACAAAGAAAAATTGAAAGATGCTGACAATCAAGAACACAAGCCATTTATTTTAAAAGAAGATGCATTGCTTGAAGATTTACAGAAAGAAAGGGAGGAAGAACTAAACCTAGTATCCCAGACTAAAGGGCACAATTGCCATAACAGCCATACTGAAGAAGATGCTTTAGAAACTATTAAACTAAACAGTGCTCAGGGCATAACAAAGCTGAGTTCTAATTCTATTGAGGTATGTTCTACAGATATACACACAGATGAATGTAAGGGATTAAATGCTGATAATATAGACAATGGTGTAGAAGGATTAAATGAAACGGACATATTAAGTAGTTCATTTAATACATACACAGAAGACACAACTAAGGCTAATGTGATAAATGGAAAAATAATCAATAATGAACTGACTGAGGGGAAGTGTTCTAAACAAAGTGAAAATGACAAAGATACACAAGCAGCAATAGAAAGACCTGATGCTGGTGTGGTTGTAAAACTAAAAACTGCTGAGGATTCTGGTATAAATAATGAAGAAACGAGAGAAGAACCTAAAGAATCTGCTAAACTAGATATTTCTGTACTTACATCAACAAAAACAAATGAAACACTAGATGATGGAATACAAAAGGATGTTAAAACAAGTGATTTTGAGAATACAACTGACCAATATGATTTGGAAACAAAATTTTCACCTGAGAAGGAAACAGAAGCTATGACTAAAATAATAGAGTGCACAAAAAATAATCAGCGACTGTTACAGAAAATCAAGTCCACTGAAGATAAACCAGAGCAGGTCACGGATGAGAAAACATCAAAAGAAACAGAAGATGAATCAAACAGTCATGAAATTTGTACTTTTAATATGAAAGAAACAAAGACAGAAAGATCAGATGAAGAAGAAAGTAATCAGGAACCTGAAGATTCAACATTGGATAAATGTGAATCAACAAATAGTAAAGATAAAGCTGATGATGTAAAAGAAGAAGTTGGAGCAACAGATGAACATTACATTTCTAATGATGAAGAAAACAATATTATTACTGGTGAAGTGATCACTGATGAGACAGAGGATGAAAGCTTATGTAATGCTAGAACATTAGAAGATAAGGTGATGGGTAGCGCTGCAACAGCATGTAACAATGAAACAGCTGAAGATGAAACAGAAGAAGATGAAGAAATAGTTGATGCATGCACAGAAGATGAAGATGTATGTAAAGCGGAAGAATCAGAAGATCAGATGATGCAGGATGATCAGATGGCTGAAAACCAAGAAACAGATTTTTCTGAAACAGCAGAAGATATAAAAACATCAAATGATGGAACAGCTTCAGAATGTGACTCAGCTGATGAAAATACAGGAATTTCAGATGAAATAGTAACTGACAAAGACACTGCCAATTTAGAATCAGAGATTTGTGGAGTTTATAATGAAACAGCTGAAAATACAGAGGCAGGTGAAACAGAAGATCATGAAAGTAAGGATTCTGAGTCACATAAATCCGAAGCAACAGAAGCTGATTTAACCGTAAATGATACAACAGATGGTGCTGAGACAGACAGAGCTGAAGCAGTAGTTGAACATTATACCGATGATGAAAGTGAGAATTCAGAGACTTATAAACATAAAACATCAGAAGTTCCTGAACAAACAGCCCAAAATGCACAGTTATTGAAAGTTAAAATCTCTGAAGATGAGGATACAACGGGTGAAGAACCATCAGAGGTTTCTGAAGAACCATCAGATACAAGTGTGAAAATTTCAACTGTTAAAATTGGTGAAGATTTGGTAATGACTGATATTGAGATGGGATCAAATCTAACCACTAATGCAAACGATGAAGAAACACCTCACACTAAATCATTGAGTGGGGTTGCCAATATGCCAGGAAACGGAGATAGAACTAAACCCAGTGGAACAGTTTCCAGAATGACTGCTAATAATCAGTCAATAGTAAGCAGAATAGCAGGGGATGCAGAATCATTTGAACAGAAAACAACAGATGATGATGAAACAGCTGAGGATGGAACTACAGATGGTGAGGAAGCAAATGTTAAAACACTTGAAGTTCAGGTAACCCCACACTGCAAAATTGCTCAAAACGTTGTCGCTGTGGACCAGAAAGAAAATGAAACATTTCATGGGTTTGATATAGAAGAGTATAAAAAAGCATCTGATACTGAATCAACTAAGGATAAAGAACAAGAAAGCAATGTTATAACAGATGAAATAACTGGAGATGATGAAGAAACTGACTCAGATGAGAAAGTTGAAAGTGAAAGGAGACAAAGTAATGAGGCAGCTTTTGCTAAATCAATAGAAAAAGGAGAATCGTTTGAGCATGAAACAGCAGAAGATCAAGATTCAGATGAAATAACGGAAGACATAACTGATCACGAACATGCAGTAGATGCAAAGACATCTGAAAAGGTACTTAATAAGGATGAAATAGCTGACAATGAAAGTTCAGAAAGTGAAGAGGCAACTGATGAATTTAATGAGGAAAGAAATAAATTTAGTTCAGCTGAAGATGAGCTAGCAAGTTATGTAAAGACTGATGCTACATCCAGTTCTGGTTTGGATGATGTGAATGACAAAGCTCAAAGTCCCAAATTAAGATGTCAGAGTCAAGAAAACCAGCATCTTGTGACACCTGAAATAGGTAATGTAAATAGCAACTTGGTAAATATTGATGACTCTGCTGAAGATGTTTTCTCAGGATCTGAAGATGGAGCAGATGCTGATGGTGAAGATTCAGAAACAGAAGTACATAATCAGAACAGCAGTGTTGAACATGGTTGTGACTGTCAATGTAACAGCAGTGGATAAACATACAGAAGGACACTAAACAGAAGGTACTTTATGCAAATCTAAGAACATAGTGAGTAATGAAGTTTGTGATCTGATATTTGTGAATTAGCTGCTAAAGTTAAGAACCAGAAATATGAAACATTAAAAAGAAATACTTTATGATAACAGAATCTCAGCCAGGATTTATGGAAGAATCGTTATAAACATTGGCCTTGTGTTGAAGAAGTAACACCTTGTTGTTTAAAAGGGAAGATTGCTTCATGCCTGCAAAACGCACTAGAGTGACTTTGAGCATTTTAAGGTGAACTGTTATAAAGAATGAAATAATGCACTTTATTGTTCCAATGCACTTCACAGAAAAAGTAATACTGAAAGACTGTAACTAAAGCTCAAAAACTCTTCTGTGATTATTGTAGCACTTTTATGTACAGCATATGCTTAAATAATACAAATATGATGAGTATTACAAAATTATTAGAAAGTCACCTAGTAATAATTTGTGATTACAGTCCAAGTTTTCTGTGGTTTTTTGGTCTTATCATTCAATGTTTTCATTAACTTTGATTTGTAGTTACTGTATATGTTGTATTCAGTACTGAATATAACTCACTTAAAATCACATATAATTTAATGTTATACAAGAATTGCCTGTAATTTGTATCCACTGTAATAGTTACATACCATACAATTAAAATACAATTATTTCAATTACATAGTCTATTATTTGTTATTATTTATTAATGTATATTGGTTACTTTATTAATCTATACATTTAATTCAACCCAATATAAACATATCATGCTTTAAGCTGAACCCCTTACATTATATATTTTCTGCTCATTCATATCACATTGTACCTATTTTTTTATGACATTGTATCTTTCACACTTTAAAATAATGAAGTAATTATTTCAAGAAAAATAGACTTTATTTTTGAACCATCGATAGATCATAGTGTGACACCCTACGTCAAAATAAAAAATGCCCCCCAAAAATATTGAAAGAGGAAATCAGCAAACTATTAATAATTTGCCCCACCTCATCCATCAGCCTCAGTTCCCCTAGTTAAGAGTCAATTCCCAGTCTTTGTGTCACTTGTGAAATGACATTTTCTTTTTTGTTCACTAACTTGGTTGTTTTAAAAGACCAACCAGTTCAATGAACAGGGCAGAACCCAAGTATCCAATACCATGACAACTGCAATTATTCAGGGCACCCAGCACTTTGAGGTGAAGCCCTGTCACATATAGATTACGATGTCTTTGTGTTATCTATGCCTGAATGAATAAGTTTAATTTAATTAAAGTTGGTTACACAATATATACCTCATGAGCCTGATGTTTAAATACTTTAACAATAATAATAATCATAATAATAACAGTCTCAGCCAGTGTAAGTGTACAGCAAGGAATTTAAAACTGTCCTAGGAGACTTCATTCCCTGCCTACACTTTGCTGTAGTAAGGGGTGTGCAGCCCCATTGGACAAGTTTGATGGATAGCCTCTCTCTGTGCTTTTCTATCCACTGCTTCCGGAGGGGATGTGACATAAATAATTGGTGTCACTTCCATCGACCAAGTGCCACACTTGGAGAAGAGGCAACTCTGAACACTTCAGCCTGGGACCCTCCCCACATTTATAAATATTCCTTATTACATACTGAGGAAACTTGTGATAATCCTGGTTACTGTACAAGCTAATGAAATATGTAATGTTTAAAGAAAGAAATACTTGTCTGGTAAGCAATTACTTAAGTGCTGTAAGTTAATATAATACAACTAACAACTTTACATAAAACATGCAAGGTTATAAATATATTTTACTGAAGTTTAAATTGACATATTTGCACTAAAGATACCCCCATATCTCCCCACCCTTATTTTTAGATGTCAACAACCGATATATTAATTTTCACATCTGAGGTTTCACAAAATTACAGTTTTATGTTTAATATATTCATTTATTAAGAAAGAAAAATACACATTAAATTGGTAATAAACAAATGCTGCGATATTTTTTTTGAGTCAGTGTGGAAACTGACACATCAAATTGAAAACCATTTAATATTGTGCTGTAAATAAATCTGTCTTTATAATTTGGTGGATGCATTTAAGAATCTGTCTGGAAATTCTGAAAAATAAGAAGAAATGCAGGAGGAAGCACCTGCTTGCTGACAGGGGCTATTTCCACCCTCAATACTGGGAGAAACCTGGTTCTATTCCGGTGGATAACACAGGGGGCTTTCCCCCATTTTCCCTGTTTACCTTTAAGTACAGTGTCAGTGGCCAGCTGCACAGGTTTGCTCCAAGTATCCCCTCACTCCCAGGCACCCAGATGTTTTACACAAACAAGTGCATGGGCTTGTTAATAGGGAAAGGAGATGTGAGCTCCTGTGCAAGTATTTCCTGCAATAAGAATAATACATTGCACAGGTGGATATCAGTTTGTAATGTCTCTGTGCAGCAATAATTTCAACCAAATGTTTTAAGTGAATATTGACCAATTTTGCACATCAGATAAGAGGAAATGTTACTCAATGCTCTATATAAAACGACTTTAGCTGTAGGATTTGGGTGGATTTTTTGCATTTGCACTTCAGCTCCTTCGACAACATTTTAATTTAATTAAAGTGAACATTTTTAATTTTTATATAACCATTGTTTGGTAAATTAACTATATTAAAGGTCATTTTAGTGCATGACTTATCAATTGTCAATGATGGCGAGTGTTCTGGATTAGATGGAGCAAAGTTTAGGATTTATCTCACTTTACAGCTAATACTTATTTATTATTTAAAATATATTAGTAGAATATAAATTTTGGTCGTTTCCATGTTCTCCCCGTGTCTGCGTGGGTTTCCTCCGGGTTCTCCGGTTTCCTCCCACAGTCCAAAAACATGGATCAAGTTAATTGAAATCTCAAAATTGCCCCATATAGAGTGTGTCTGTGTGAGTGAGTGTGTGCCCAGAGATGGATTGGCGCCCTGTCCTGGGTCTATCTGCCCAGCGCCCGAGACGTTCTCCCCTGGATGGGCATGGGGAACCCCACCGCGACCCTGATAGAGGATAAGCGGGAGATAATGAATGAATGAATATATTTTGGTCATTTGGTCATCATTTAGCAAAATATTTTTGCATCAGGTTTTTGGCTTGGCCATGTAATTGTAAATTTTTAATTGGCAACAATATCATTTTTTATAGTATACTGTCTTTCTCCACGCAAGCCTTATATGTATCTCTTGAATGAGCAGTGTTTTTATTATAGTAACCTAAAGAATATAAGAAATAATAATTTTTAATGAGACATTTAGTTCCTTAGATGTTAACCTGGATTTATTTTTGTAAATATTTTAATTTTTAGAATCAGTGTAAAAATCTGAAGAGTATTTATTTGTCTTACTTGTTCAAATATATAGAGCCATTTAAATGGTTTACAAATTTTCAGTCACGCAGCAACATTGAAAGTTACTATGCTTATGTTATTGTTTGGGTTTTTTTGTGTTGGGTTTTCATATTTTTAGAACAGACATATCCATGCTCAATATTATTACGTCAAAGCTGGCATAACCTGACCTGTGTTTTCTATGGTGTGGGCTTATTGCCAAGGTCATGTCTCCTCTAGCCATCATCTTGGGACAAAGAGCGATTCTAGGGAGGAAGCAAATGTGTGAGGTTGTCCAGAGTGGCGGCGAAACAACTGGCTCTTAAGCACATTGTCCAGTTTATTGCAGAGTTGATTTGTCCATCGTCTCTTATAATAAAAGGGGAATGAATGATTTAGAGTCTGTCCGGTTTGATGTGTGAGACGGTTTGAGGTTTTTTCCCACACAGTGAGAGGAAGAGTGAAAATGGTCTCACACTATGTAGCTTCCATTTAGGAAGCACTCTGAGCATTTATGAATGGGTTTTCTCTCCCTTTGTTCTGTGATGAAGAAGAATTGGCACAGTTTGCATTAGGTGCGTGAGTTAATGTTGTGGAAGGTAATATGGAAGTAAATAAATAAATAAATTTTCATTTTCATTTATTGATCTTTTGATTGATTGATGGCAAAGGTTATAAGCTTTATTGTAGCTTCTGCCCAATATTTACAGGGTGGGCTCAGAAAATCAACATCACGTAATCACACACAAAATGTATTAAGAAAGTATTTTGTATTATGGCTGTTATCCAGGTCCACAGACCTTGCCAGATATAGATGCACACAATGAAAAGGTGCACAAGCAAAAATTGTGCTGTGCTAGCAAATGGTTGAAAACATGTTCAAATTTTTTTCTCTTTTACTTTTTTTTGTCTTTCCCATATTTCCCAGTGCTATTCAGGTTATAATAGGGAACAGGAAGCAGTGTCTAGGGACCTGGGTTTTAGAGACACAGTTTCCGCAGACCCTGGGAAAACCATAATCAGGACACCCTTAACAAAGTTTCCATCACACACCTGCAGCAGATGCTGTCAGAGAGGCCCCATCTCACTGTACGCTACTAACACAGGTGGTCTACTTTCAGTCCCAATGAAAAAATGTCCAGAAAGCTATGCTACTGCCCGGTGTAACTGTGTAATCAAAAAGTAATTCCCATAAGAAAAAAAAGCAACAGCATAGGAAACATTGTTGCATTGCTGGAAAATTTATTCTTCCTCCTTGATATTACATTGTTCATGTAGGTTTTCATATTAATTTGATTGATGTCTTCCGTATTTAAAGGAAAACAAAAAATGTTTGTTTAGAATTAAAACGCATTATTCAAGCACCCATTGTTTAATTGGAGCTGTAATTCCTTCCTTTTATTACTCCTGTATGCCTAAAATTATGGAAATGACCTTATGAGTTTGTTTTGTGATTGCTGCAAAGTAGAGCAGATCTAGATCTTTGCTTATGTTCTATTAAAACTAAAAATACAAATTTTAGACAAATTCATCTGCTTTTAAGGAAGCAGAGCAAAAACCCATCTCCATTTTATGATTAGTACAACCACAAAAAAACTGCTAATATTAAAGTAAATCAAGAAAATTATTAAACAGACCAGAAGTTACTTATATATTAAAACTTACCTTAATTAAAATAGTTTTCAATACATAGTAAAAACCCTTTATTATACATTATAAAACTACCATATAAGTAACAACTTCATAAGAGCAGACAAATATATGTACATATACATACATACACACACACACACACACACACACACACACACACACACACACACACACATATATATATATGCTTTGTGATAACAAACGATGTACTTTGCTACACTCTAGTGGTTAGTGTTTGTATTATACAGGTCATATTATTAGAAACTTAAAAAATTTACCAGTGTCATACATAGTCACAATATAGTTGTTCCTAACTATATAGACATTATAAGCACATAATTCGGTCATGTTGTGTCTGCAAACTAATACTACAATGCCAGTGACACAATAATGGTCACAGATAAAATTTGTATAGGACTTTAATTAATCTTTTAAAAGTATTTATTTTAAAGTAAAAAAGTAAAAGCAGAAAGCAACTAATTATTTTACACATCAAACCATAACACATACACACACTTATTTTTACTTGAACTATGAGGTTTTGTATTTCATTTATGGGGCCTAGGTTGTGATCATATCATGTAAGCATTTACATTATAAAAAAAACTAAACTAAAATGTTAATAAACCAATTACTAAAACCAATTACAATCATTCAACCTTTTTAATCACTTTTAAGTGCTGGGGTTAGAAATTTACATTGTGGGGTCATAATGTACATGAGGTCTCCACATGTAAGTGTGTAAACAGGTTTACAGAGAGAGACACCCCACCTTAAAAGATCAAGTTTGATTGAGCAACTCAAAACAAATGTCTACTGTAACTACTGAAAAACCACGGTGGTCAAACCAGGAAATATATCTGCATGAGTCTGCAAACAACTTCCTGCAATTTAGATTACTTTGAGCATTGCCAGCCCCTATCTTCTTTCTCTCCTCCCTCTTGGATTGTATCTTCTTTATCTGTTTGTTGCTTTGGGAAAGCTTGTTTAATGTGCATAGTAAATTCTAATTTACGAAGTGTAAATGCTTATATATATATATTAGAGTCAAGGCAACACTGCTCCCTCAGAAAACACAGAGTTTCTAATTTGAAAGTATGAGTTTCTAAATATAGGGATAAGAAAAGTTGTTTAGGTTGATTTACTCATTTCAGCATATAACGGCTGAAGTAACATACAGGTTCTTTATTTTAAAAAATGATTTTGATTCAAAGATTTATTTTTCAAAGTGATATCCAAATATTCATACATTCAGAATTGTAAGACTATTCAAGATCAATTATTTTAGTTTAAACAGTTAAATAATTGTGTTATATGTTCAGTTTTTTGCAATAAATAGCTGAACAAGAGTTTGTGAGATTAGCTTGAGCAAAGAGGAAAAGGAGGAGATAAGCAGACTAAATAAGAACAACTGTAATGTGTTCATCTATTAGACTAATGTTGTCTCTTAGGGCACACACTCAGCCTCAGCTTATGTGACTCTGCCAGTAACAAACAGATGCTGTCTGAGAATGGCTCATACAAAAACAGCTCATCATGTAAACGGATATAACTGACAGGAACTTGGGTAAACAAAAGATGTAAGTAAAAATGTACCTACAAATAGTTTTGTAATGACATATTGATGTAAATAAGAATTCAGTAGGCAAATATTCATTTCATTTCTGATAGTTTAAACACTAAGCATGAATAGGCTTCTCAAGCATGGATGAAGACAATCATGATTATTTAGGGCTGAGTTTGGAAAGATTTTTTAGGTTATTTTATATATACTTGTAATTGAATACCAATTACCATGTTTAAATAAAAACTCACAGTTCCATTATATATTTTTCTTATTATTTTGACAAATATTTCTGTTATTTAACATTTGGATAATATTTACTACTTGTAAGCAATTAAAAAATTTTATACACTAAATTATTGAAAATTAATAAAATGAATTAAATGTTGACATGCTAAATTTGTCTCGTTTCAGTTTTGTTTCTATGAATCACTGTATAAACCATAACGAAATAAATTTAACATGCATTGGTATTTATTTATTTTCATCACATTTCATTTTTATAGCCCTCAGCATGAATGGTCAGAAGATCATATGGTTTAGTAACTAAATGAAGAAAGTAACAGAGACTGACAACTAACGCATTGAAAAGTGTCTGTTTTCTACCAGGTCTGTTTAAAATTATGATTTAAAATTAAGTGCATTACATCTAAAAATTCAAAATTGAATTTTGTTACAGAAGGGCACTGATGAAATAAAAGCAAAGTGGAATTATTTAAACATTTCTTATCATTAATTTCAGTCTTTATAACATTGTTTAAGAATGGGGTCTACATGCAGTAACCAGAAGAAATCGAGGAGTAATAACCATAAAAATAATTCAGCAGCCATCAACAGAACACAAGTATGTACTGTTCAAATAAGTAAAATTAAACTTTTACAACATTTTCTTATGGGTTTATACAATTAATGCTTACTTTTATGATAATAATCTGTTTTAATGTATTTTCAGCTGGGGAATCAAGTGCAGAATGGGCCCAGGGATGGTAATATCTTATTCCAAGTTTAGGCAACATAGTGTAAACACAAATACAAATTAATGTATTTAATAGGAGAATACATTAAGGTGCATGCTAACATGCTTTGTAAAAGTTAGTTATACAATTCAATTTCTAAAATAAATTTGGACATTTTTGTAAAAAGGTTTCTCACTGACCAACTTCACTGTATTTGAATATGATCTCTGCAACACACATTTACCATGATGTTAATTTTCCACAAGCGGATATTTAAAAGATTCTTGCTTGATAAAATATTTTATCTGCTCAATAATCTAGTGACTGGGGTCTAATTCTCGCTTTTAATATGCGTCAAATGCTTTTAGTGGAAGACAGAAATTTACGCAGGCCAGTCAAACGCCCACTATATGTCTCTACAAATATTCCTTGTGATGTTGCACAATGATGCCCAAAACGGTGCTTTTGAGGAAAGACATTACTTTGATGGCAACATATGTCTATATTAGCTTCAAATATATGTTTGTGCATCAATTGTTCTTGCACCTATGCCATGAATACTATTGTAGCTCAGTATCATAGATTGCCTTAGTTGCCTTTTCTATTAAGTCCAATTTGTCGTTGTAACAGAGAACTCAACATTATGTTTTCCTCCAAAGCAACCTGGAATTTGGCATTAGTTGATCATAACACATTTTTTATTGTCTTTTGAACAATTTATGAATTAAAAGGCCCACAAATAAATTAAAGCATGCTGCAGGCATTAATATTTAAAATTATTTGTTTAATTATTTGCCAATTTGCAAACCACTGGCTAATTTGCTAAATTTCCATTTGAATTTGATATGTAGAAGAAGACGTCGTCATTGCTCAACATGACTTCCAACCAAATAATAATGGTGACCTTGCATTTAAAAAAGGAGATAAACTTAAGGTTATTAGTGAGTAAGTATGAGCTGCAAATTTTACACATTTAAAATATTAATAAAGTTAATTGTAAAATGTTCCCACTTTTAAAATGTATTAACCACCTTTGTTATTACCATAAGGAATGGGGACTGGTGGATGGCTAAATCTCTGACTACTGGAAATGAGGGATACATACCATCTACCTATGTTGCCCGTGCTCATACACTGGCGTTGGAAACGTACGTCATTTTTCATTACCTTCCATCTATACAGTACTTTATAATACTGTATATAATGTAAGAAACCATAAATTGAGGTTGAAATTTAAAAAATTGCATAATTATTCAACATTTACCTGTTCATACATGGATTGTATATTAATATAAATCAAACTTTTTCTTAATGTTTTTTTGTTTGTTTGTTTTAGTTGGTTTTTTAAAAATCTAAGCCGCAGAGAAACAGAAAGACTTCTTCTTGCTCCTGGCAATATTGCTGGTGCATTTCTTGTGCGAGAGAGTGAAACAACACCAGGTCAGATCCAAAGATTTTCCTTTCACTCATAGTTAAATACATGATTTGTAAACCTAATTATTTAAATATTATTAACTTCACTAAATCCGGGTGGCTTAGTGGTTAGCACGTTCACCTCTCAGCACTAGGGATTCCTGGTTCGAATCCCTATCTGGGTGGCGTTTCCATGTTCTCCCCGTGTCCGCGTGGGTTTCCTTCGGGTTCTCCGGTTTCCTCCCACAGTCCAAAAACATGGATTAAGTCAATTGAATTCTACAAAATTGCCCCATATAGAGTGTGTCTGTGTGAGTGAGTGTGTGCCCAGCGATGGATTGGCGCTCTGTCCTGGGTCTATCTGCCCAGCGCCTGAAATGTTCTCCCCTAGATGGGCATGGGGAACCCCACCGCGACCCCAGTAAAGGATAAAGCGGAAGATAATGAATGAATTAACTAAATCCTGAATTCATTATTTACAAGGTGAAGTTAACTGCTCGCTAAGATTTTATTAATAAATGATTATTTCAATTCAAACAGCAATGATCAATGTGAATAAAATAGAAAATGTGCCATAGTGCTGCCATAATCTATGACTTATTTCTTTTTATTCATGCATATCGTTATTTTGCGTTTAGCACACTAAAGTGGTGGCTTGTTTTGAGTCTCATCTCATTTCATTTCGTTATCTTCCGCTTTGGTTTCGGGTGCTGTTCCTCCCAGAACCAATGGCCAATCCATCGCTAGCCACACACTTACTCACACAAACTCTAGCAATTTTAGTTAGGGGTAATTTGGAGATGCCAATTTTCCTTATAACATTTTATGCCTTATATTTTGAAATAACTTGACTTTAATGCTTTTTAATACTGTAATTAGCTTTTTTCTATGCATAATTCTATTTTGAAATAATTTGTTTACCCAGAATGTCTTAAATTATTCCAAACAGGTGCATTCTCTCTGTCTATAAGAGACTCAGTCCCAAAGCAAGACGATGTGGTCAAGCATTATAAAATTCGCACACTTGATCGGGGTGGCTTCTATATCTCCCCATCCTTAACGTTCTCCTCCCTGCCGGAACTGATACAGCACTACTCACGTATGTTAAATAAGATCTTTACTTTAGAATGAGATGTAACAGTCATAGACTGTAGCCTTTTTAAACTGACAATAGCCATTGTACATTTTATGTAAGGATGTTATTCTTATTTCTAAACATTATTATATTAATATAGCAAGCTGCATCATTTGCCCTATTAACATTGTGTTTCATGTGTGAAACTTTTAGTCTCTTAAGCAAGATTCTCCTCTCACCTGCAGTTTACACTTCCTGTGGAACATTATTTTTTCAATCTAAACCACAGAATAAAAACTACATTACATACAGGCATATTAATTACAAGTTTTTAATGTATAATGTATGCTCAATGTTTTGAGCAAAAAAACAATACTATAACAAATACATATAACCCCATATACTACATAATAATCTAATTCTTTCTTTATAATAGAAAGCAGAAAACTACTGTGAATGTATTTACAAGATCTGATTTGTTCAATGGGCCATACAAATCTAATTAGTTTTTATATATATATATATATATATATATATATATATATATATATATTTTAATTATTGATGTGATTAAAGGTTTAGCAGATGGTCTGTGTCAGAAGTTGGGAAGCCCCTGTAAATCCATTGATCCCCAGAGACCCTGGGCAAAGGATGAGTGGGAGATACCAAGAGAAACATTAAAGATGGTAAAAAAGCTGGGAGCTGGACAGTTTGGAGAGGTCTGGATGGGTAAGAAACACCTTATAAATTCCCCTACAAATCATATGCTAAACTAAATAGATATTTGATTTTGCATTTAAAACTGAAACTGAAAATAGGTTTTACACAATTAAGATATCAGATTCATCAAACCTTTAAACAGACTACTGACTATTTTATTCAAGACTAACAGACTTTTAATAGAATGTCTATTTAAAATCCTATGTTTGTTATGTTGAGTATCAACGAGACAGATACAGAGGCATTTTTATCCATTGTGATGATGCTTTCTTTCCTTTTCCTTGCATCATCTACCTCCTCTGGTTTCTGTCCCAATCACCATGAGATAAAGCATATTTTTTTCATCAAGGCAGCATCCCATACTTTCCACTAATGTTGTGTCTCACTATCAACAACTGCACATATTAAAGGTCAATTACTTTATATAGAATGTACTGTCAAAAGTATTGAGACATTTTATATAGAAGTTATATATTTATTAGTAATTTATACTAAAGCTAACCCATTTTGGCAAATCTAAATATAAAGTCCATTCATTCATTCATTATCTCCCGCTTATCCTCTATTAGGGTCGCGGTGGGGTTCCCCATGCCCATCTAGGGGAGAACGTCTCGGGCGCTGGGCAGATAGACCCAGATAGAGGCCAATCCATCGCTGGGCACACACTCACTCACACACACACACTCTAAATTGGGCAATTTTTGAGAATTCAATTAACTTGATCCATGTTTTTAGACTGTGGGAGGAAACCGGAGAACCCGGAGGAAACCCACGCAGACACGGGGAGAACATGGAAACTCTACCCAGATGGGGATTCGAACCGGGAATCCCTAGCGCTGAGAGGCGAATGTGCTAACCACTAAGCCACCGTGCCGCCCCAAATATAAAGTTTAGACAAAAAAATTATGTTGATCTGGACAGCCCAACTAAAATTATTACTGTCCAATTTCAACTCATTACACTGTTGGACATAAAGATAAACTAGAATAATATGTCTATGTGCCAAGATACAATTCACATGGATGTATGAATTTAACACTGAGGCTATTATTTTACTTCCTCAATCATTTAATTTAATAAAATACTAAAATTAATAAAATTAAAAAAATAATAAAATTAACTGCACATTTAGCATCCGCATTTCTTGTTCAAATTAAAAAGAGTAAATAAAATTTTAATTTTAATAAATCCCCTATAAAACAGTTTTAATCTAGTAATAAACTAATATTGTTGCCAAAACACTACATATGACTGAATTTATCCAGCTTAATATTATTAATTTATTTTACATATGTAAAAATCATGGTATCTTTCTTTATCAAATGTTTTTCATGTTTCATGTGTTTTACCATGTAATGCATAATAAATTTAAAATGTACTTGTCTATAGGGTACTATAAAAATAATCAAAAGGTGGCTATTAAGACTCTAAAAGAGGGCAGCATGGAGCCAGCTGCATTTCTTCAGGAGGCTAACCTCATGAAAAAGTTACAGCATGACAGACTTGTCAAACTTAATGCTGTAGTCACTCAGGAACCCATCCTTATAGTCACAGAGTTCATGGCAAATGGTAAGGCTATTTTCATTGTCACATGACTGATAATTTACAATTTATGAAAATGTAATTATTTACCAATTTTTTTGTCGCGCTGATTTTAGGATGCTTATTGGACTTTCTCAAAACTGAGGAGGGCAAAAAACTAAAAATGCCCAAGCTAATAGATATGGCAGCTCAAGTAAGTGAACCTTTAAAGCACTTTAATTACAGTGTGTAAGTGTAACTTTGCACAACAAAGTCTGGACACGTAAATTTAAACATCAACAGCATACATTTTATTTTATTCTGTGATAAAGATGAAGATTAGGTTAAGAAAAATTTGATATTAAGTATCCTGTTTTCTTGTTACTGATCACACAGTTTTATTTCTTTAATAAGATAAAAAATATATTTTCAAATATATTGAATTCAGTTTGTTGTTCATTGTTTGGCCCCTGCAGTGTTGTGTTATTTTACCAGGGATGTCTATATGCTTACATAAGACTAGATTGAGACAACTAAGGTCACATCTTCACATCTATTTTAAGTGCCAGCGCAGAGTAGTGTTTTTAAGGTAGTGGAAAAAGCCAGTGCGCAATGTGTGGTCAGACGTTGAGCTGCTGCTTTACACAGTTTGGTTATTAAACATCCGGACAAGAAATGACGTCATATTTTCCATCTAACCACCTCCTCTAAGATCATCTACATTCACTGAGCTAGTTAGAATGACAACTTCCTGTTTAAAACTTGCACTATAAACCAGTGCTGGTCATTGTGTTTAATGTCTGATGGATACAACAAATACAAATACTTATACTAATTTGAACTTAAATGTAAAATGTTAAATAGATAAACTATTTTTCAATACTTGTCAAAATCCATACAGCATGAACCCACAGACTACATCTGTGCAGCTATCATTTGAAATATCTTGTGCAGTAAAGCTTTTCAACTTTTCTCCGAATCAGGTTGCAGAGGGCATGGCCTACATAGAAAAAAAGAACTACATTCACAGAGACCTTCGAGCTGCCAATATCCTGGTGTCAGAAACCCTGCATTGTAAGATAGCGGACTTTGGGCTGGCAAGGATCATAGAATCTGAGTATCATGCCCAGGAGGGTAGGTATATTTTACTTTAATTATATAACAAGAAGAAACAAGACTACTAGATTATATCAATGAAACATTGTGACCTTAAGCTTAGGACCCATAAGCAAATTATTGCCAGCCCAAATTTTCAACAAACAATAATTTGTCCTCAAAATACATATAAAAATGTTACTCAGTTGTATAATGTTGCTTGGTTTATTTTGTTTTTCCTAATTATTAGGAGCAAAGTTTCCGATCAAGTGGACAGCACCAGAGGCAATAAATTTTGGTACCTTCAGCATCAAGTCAGATGTTTGGTCCTTTGGTGTTCTGCTAACTGAGATTGTTACATATGGTAGAGTGCCTTATCCAGGTAACGGTCCTCTATTTTAACTTTTAATGACAACTTCAAAGTTAATATTACAAAAAGTATAAAAATAATTATTTTAAAGGCTATGATATGATGTATAAAATGTAAATTCTGTGTCCTGAATACAGTTCCTTTATATGAAGCAGCTTGTGTTTTACTCTAGGTATGACCAACCCAGAGGTTATCCGTAACTTGGATAGGATGTATAGGATGCCATGTCCAGATGACTGCCCAGAAGAGCTGTATAACATCATGATGTTGTGTTGGAAACAGAAAGCTGAAGACAGACCAACATTTGAGTACTTGAAAGACACACTCAATGACTTCTTTATTGCCACTGAGCGTCAATATGAGAAGCAGCCTTAGACCTCACCCTGCACATCATACAAAGGAATAGCTGGAGTGATATGGAATAAAAGGTGGAGAAGGATGCTATTTACAAAATAGCATGTCTGTCTGATCAGTGGATTACTAAATAGATGCCTATGACTGGATCATATTTACAACATTTTACGGATGGTAAGTCCAAAAAAGTGTGATTTAAAGCTCTTGGTCAAGTGGAACAGTGGCAACTGGACAAAACTTGAATGTAAACCCCAAGCCTTTCAAATCAACAGACCTGGTCATGAACATACCTTTGCCACCACTGTCTACACAGCGAATCATATCTTTACATCCCAAATATTTTGTAAAAACATTTCCCATGGAAAATTATTGAATTCTACATGAAATAATACATTTAATGCACTTAAAAATATAGTCTTTTGCCATCAGCCCTCCAGGATGTAATGCACATGAACATCTGTGACAAAAACTGATTTTATTCAAATGTTGGAAACCATGTTTTTACCTTGGATGCCTTATTAAGTGTAAATTCGTAAATGTCTTAAATGTAAATAGTACTATTCATGGCATTTTTACAAAAAATGTTTAGATAACCTTTATTACTAATTGTTGTAGACTTTATGCCTTTTTTCATTGATTCCTATTCTTTTATTTTTCAATCTGCTAATTCTGATTACTGTTGCAGGGTTCTAAAGCCTATACCAACATGTATAAATGTTAAGAAACAGCACAGAAATATACAGTCAAATACTGATTTTTATTTCTGGGACAGTTTTGTATACTAAAATTAAAATTAAAATTAATATTAAAGCACCAAAGGGGGTGCCAAGGGGGATGCAGTCAGATAATAATTGGACCAGTGTAGTGAGAGCAGTAATTCAGGAGACCTGCTTTCACCTGTATCATACAATCACAGCAACTGTTCCTGGTTGCCAAATAAAAACACCAGTAGTGCAAGAAGCTTTCTACTCCCCAGGGAATTACAAAGCATCTGTCCAAACTCTAAAAAGGTGTATGAGATGAGGACATGCCTGCTCATAGCACAAATAAAAATAAGAGTGGCACAAGACATAATGTGTATCCTTCTTTTCTGCTCAGTATTGTAGCACTGTTTGTTTGAATAAACAGATTTTCAGTGCTGCTGCTGAGGCACACTCTCACCCTCTTAATGTTAAGCAAGCTCCTTCTTATCTGCCTGCACCAACATACTTACTATTGAAACAGACAAGCTTCAGGTGAGCTCTATTACCTCACATGCTCTCCTGGTACTGGTTCTCATTCACATATCTGCGTTTTATCTTAGCTTGGCCACTAGACTATGATAATATGTGATATGTACATACTATTAGTACAGCAGTATAATCAACATGATCTGATAGTATCAATATGTTGTGAATGTTTGTGGTATTAAATGAAATATAAAGAAAAAAGCTGCACTGGACTGGTTAACCAATGTATGAAAAAAATCTAAGAATAGCATAGTTTCAGTTCAATCCATCAGCCACATATCTATGTGCTAAACCAAACATTAGCAGAAGTATGACTACCAAGCATATATTTATTATCTGACATTTTTATTAGACATGTGCTATGTAAATTTTTAATAGCAACAGTAAGATGTTAAAAATAAAAAAATAAAAAGTATTTAAGGCTAAAAAAAAAAAACAGGTCCACCAGTGCCCAATATATCATAGATACTAATCTTTACAAACAGTTTTGTAAAAGTGAATTATTTATTAGCCTGTATTATAGTAGCTTATGTATATGATACCAGGAAAATAGCTTTTTACTTTATATTTAATGGACAGGACAATTTGCTTATTTGCTTTAAATGCCATAAAAATGTAGACATTACAACAAGAATAAATTGTATATACTGAAATAGCCTTTTAAAATACATTGCCATCTTGATTTAGACATAATATAAAATGGCAAGACGTCTTTTTCAAAATATATACACCTTAAATATTCCTCCCTCCTTTTTTGGATTTCCCCATGAGGCTAAGGCATTTTCATAGATAAGCTTGTGAAAATGACACTTTGCCCCAAGAGCCTGTCCTGAGACTTCCTGCTCAGAGGAAACAGGAAGCCATGAGTAAGCATTCTTTTCATGCCATTACAAAACATATGCCTTAGTTACTTAAAAAGGTTGCTCTGAAATTATTCTGTAACATGACAGTGGCCTTAAATATACAGCCAATGTCAAAAATGAAGATTTTAAAAAACAATAAAGTTTTGAAATAGCCAGTATGTCCCCTGCTTCAGAGCCCCAATATCTCAATCATGGAGCAATATAACCATTTTCAAATATCAGTTAGGTTTTTGAAGTTAACGGTCAAATAAATTGTGTCAAATACACATTTTTGATTAATATTATTACCTTTATAAATACACTGTTTCTGCAGCAACTGACCGTCACAGCAGCTGACCTTATTCTGAGATTCATGGGCTCTATGGTTTGGAGGTCAAAATTATTTTACTTGGCATTTTCTTTATTCTTTTTGGGGTTGTCCCCCTGGATTTTTGGTTTTATTCCACAGTCTATTAAAGAATTGTAATAGGTAAACTGAAAATGCTAAAGAGCTTAATATGTTTGAATAACTAAGTGTGTAGGTCTGTTTTCTGCCTTTTTCCCTATAAGTGCTAGTGCATAATTACACCAAAACAGTGATCAGGATAAGCAGATTAAAAAATAAATGAATTCTTACAGTAAACCTAATGTCAGGTTTTCAACTTTAGAACAGGAAGAGCAAAGTACAATATAGCATTTATAAGAAATAAAAACTAGCAGGTTAACCAAATTCTATATTCTTAATACAAAATAAGGTTCAAAATAAGATAAAATAAGTTAGCTGGTTTTCACTTCAGGCTTGAGCTTGCGCATCAGAGTGATTTGTTTTGGTACTTCCTGTTTTTTTTCTTTGCCTTGCCTGACCTACCTGTTATAATTACACACAGAAAACATTTTAGAATATGTAGGGAAGTAGACTTACTATTATTAAAATCACTGTATTTTAATTTGTTTAACAATTAAGTGGTTTATTGAACAAGCAACTGCAAGTGACAAGTCATTTTTATTTCAGAGAACCTTTGCATTTGCTGACAAGCCAAATTTACTCCTAAGTTTGCATCTCAGAAGAAGCATATGATACAATAGTTCTTACTATAGAAGAAACTATAGTGCAAAACTGTGGTCACTGTCTTTACTTGAATAATAAATATCTTAAAGTCATACATATTATTTAACCGTAGACCCCAAATTTATTGCAACATCTAATTTACCATGTAATATTAAATCAGATCTTTGATAATTAACATGCAATGAACTAACTTTGTGCAACTATGAAGCTACAATTGCATAATTGTATCTACTGTTAACTAGTGATAAAAATTATGAATACTTAAAATAATGTTACCACACGGCAACCTTCCACAATTACGTTTATTTTGACCACTAGATGGCGCATTGTGATTAAAAAACGCGATTCAATCTTTTCATGGACCTGTTTTGTAAGTAATATTTGATCATATACGCAATAAACAAGTGATCAGGTTTAAACGTTAGTAAACGTTCATTAGTAAATGAATAACATTAATTATAATTTGCCACGAATATCAAATACTGACACATGAACAGGTTATCATACGTTTATTAACATTCATGGATACATGTTTGCTGATAAGATAAATTATCTGACAAAACTAAAAGGATGTAAGTTATGCAATCATTACTTATATTAAACCCAAATGTTAAGACCAATAAAACTTTGGTGGTGTTCTTGTAAAATCCATATCATAATCGCGGTTATTAAAAATGTCTTGAAATGTTAAATAGATGAAGTTACCAAAAGAGATTTCTTACTTGTGAGACCTCTAGAATCCTAGCACAAATGCATTTCAGGAAACTCTTGTAACATATGTGCCTTTGTTTCTAATTGTACTTTTAAAATATGTTAAATGCTGTTTGACAGCATGAAATGTAGTACGCTGTTTTTACTTTGGAGGGATCATTGAATGAAATGAGGTGCTACTGATGCATTATTAGCAGCTCAGTGGGAGGAAAATAGCTCTCTTATAATAGACCTTTTAAAGTTTTCTGATAAGAGTGGAACACATGACTAAACAGTTCAGCAATCATGACTCCCAGTTATGTAAAGTGTATTTCTAGTTGTCTGGTGTATGCTCTAACATTTACTTTTTGTTAGTTGGCTTGGCAACAAGTGGTGCATTTCTGGCACTTACTGGCTAGACATGGAATCATTATGCCTGTCAGCTAACAGCAGCAGTTGGATGTATGGTAATATGTTCTATTAAAGTATTTTTAATTTTCTAAGTATTAATGCTTTTGCCTGCCTTATAACTCACAATTCACAGTGTTACACTATTACAGGATTCCAAATGAACTTCAGTAGCTGAAACTAATATTTTAAAATTTGTTTGATAGCTTATAGCACTAATATGTTTAGGTAATTAATCCTGCTAAACTAAAAAAAATCATCTTTAATTCATCAATTTTAATATTATTACTAAATAAGTGCCATACCATGAAACTTCCACCAGTGATATCAAGTATTTAAGTGATGTGCTTGTTTTTTCAATTCCAAACTTTCATACAATAATAATCGTTAAAAGAAATAACAACTGTACTTAAAGCTACAGTTAAGCAGGTGCTTTTTAAAACAGTTACAAAAGCAATATACAAATAAAGGAACCATGACAATTATTAAAGATGCCAGATGTCAGTCCACAAGACACCTTTTGGCAGTTCAAAAGGATATTTTTACAAACATTTGGTACATTCATTCTTTTTTTTACTCTTTCTTTTTTTTAATTCTTTTTTTTTAATTAAAAATATCAATTTCCATATATTATCAGAGCTAAATGGAGAATTAACACATCTCTGTGGTATTGTCTTATGATTGCATCATACAGCTATATAAATATTTAATTTATTAATGAACTACAAAATGGAGAGTCTCTTTTTTGACATTTCATTTGCATCTAACCTTTGTCTTTTAGGAAGAGCCTTAATAAAGTCATCCCTGCCTCCCCCCAGCCATCCCAAAACCAAGAAACTCCTTCAAAAATAAAAAAGAAGGGTCTGCTGTATCTTCCATCACCACAGAGTGTAGAAACTATATTGTAACAGAATTTGTTTAAGGTGGCAGTGGCAATTCTTCATAAAGAGCACAGAATTAAGATATATTGTATTTTGCATTAAAAATACATTTTTATGATCTTGACCATGGTACTTAGCTAATCTGTTTTATAATCAGTAACACTTATTCCCATGTTTTTATTTTTATTTTTTTACCTGACATTTAGGTACTAGCTATGTTTTTAGATCGAATAAGTCTATCAAAATCACCAAAAATGGTAAAGAAGCAATCAGGTTTAAAAGTTAGTAAACGTTCATTAGTAAATGAAAAACATTAATTATAATTTGCCACGAATATCAAATACTGACACATGAACAGGTTATCATACGTTTATTAGCATTCATGGATACATGTTTGCTGTTAATATAAATTATCTGACAAAACAATGACAAAGGATGTAAGTTATGCAATCATTACTTCTATCAAACCTAAATGTTAAGACCAATAAAACTTTGGTGGTGTTCTTGTAAAATCCATATCATAATCTCATAATTTCTTACTTGTGAGACCTCTAGATTCCTAGCACAAATGCATTCCAGAAAACTCTTGAAACATATGTGCCGTTTTTTTATAATTGTACTTTTAAAATATGTTAAATGCTGTTTGACAGCATGTAATGTAGTGTGCTGTGTGTACTTTGGAGGGATCATTGAATGAAATGAGGTGCTACTGATGCATTATTAGCAGCTCAGTGGGAGGAAAAAATAAAAATAAAAAATAAGGGTCTGCTGTATCTTCCATCACCACAGAGAGTAGAAACTATATTGTAACATAATTTGTTTAAGGTGGCAGTGGCAATTCTTCATAAAGAGCACAGAATTATATTGTATTTTGCATTAAAAATGCATTTTTATGATCTTGACCATGGTGCTTAGCTAATGTTTTATAATTAGTAACACTTATTCTCATGTTTTTATTTTTTTATTTTTTTTACCTGACATTTAGGTACTAGCTACGTTTTTAGATCAAATAAGTCAAAATCACCAAAAATGGTAAAGAAGCAAAACTTTTGCAAAGATGTTAGCCACTTAATGATGGCAAACAATATTTTGGTGGTTTTTTTTTAATTAACAACAAAACGTGTATTAAAATTGATGTAACTTCTTTGAAGTTCCATCACAATTTTGACAAATAGGCTATTAAAATTGAATGAATGCTGTGTGTGATCTCAAAGAAAGGAACAATATTCAAGCAGTGTTCTTTTTTTTTTGCATTGTCCATGAAAGATGTCTCATCGTAATTTGTGATAATTAAATGGCAGGTGTGTGAGCGTGTGTTTTGAGCACCGCTGCTGATCCTGAGTTCAGTGATGCTCAGTGAGAGGAGCGGATGGTTCTCAGACGTTAGAGGTGACCGCAACGCTGGATTTCAACTACAGCACCACTGCTCCTGCATTATGCATTACGGTCTTTATGATGCCTTTTTCAGCACTTAATGACTTAAAGTCGTCGGTTAACATTCGCGGCATTTCTGCCTCTCTACGGTTCTGTCGCTGATTGTGTCCGTGTTTAAAGACGCCGTTTTCTATCATCGCAGGAAGAGCAACATGAGCCCTGCACGCCTCCATCGCTCCCGCTGGGAAGACGAGAACAACTCCGCAGTCGAAGTGAATCGGAACCTGGTTTAAACCCGAAAGTGAAAAGCTTTATTATAAAGAAGAAAGAGAGTCCGGTGTTTGGAGCTGAGGAGCATCAGTCATGACACCTGACATGGCGCGACATGGACATAATCTGGACGAACTGGTGAAGTGTGTAAATATGACCTCTTCACTAAAAGCCCTAAAGTTAACCGACTTGCTTTGAATGCTGAACATTTGGGAAGTAATGGAGGAGATGGACGGATGAAAAAACGCTGCAGGTTATCAAAAGCTACAATAAGAATCACCATCGTGAAATGGCTCGTCTCCTGATTCTGCTGAACTCTGTCGCGCTGTTGCTATTTGGCACTGACATGTTTTTAGTCGGAGCAAGTAAGTTTAATCTGTTATTCTGAACACCTGACAACACGTCTTCAGTTACTAACAATTAGTTATTAGTAGCTGGAAGCTCTGAATTTTTTTTTGCCTTTTTCCTAAAATGCAACTGGCTTAACATTTTAAACAATGGCTAGGAGAACAAAAACAATGTATGATATGACGATCTTCCATTTCAGGTAAAATAATAGTAATTACTGTTTAAAGGTACCCTTGTTTATTTGTATATTTGCAGTAAGTTGTATTTTATACTCTATGGTTCTTATATTTGCAGATACATGATGATCCTGCTCTGTAATTTAACATGGTAAATTATTGTGTTATCTAAAATCTTGCATTTCTATACAATACCACAGACCATGGAATAGTAAATTTACAAACTGACTTGTTGCAACAATAGCATCTTGAAACAGTACGATGTTTAAATTAAATTCAGTGAACTCGGTAGAAAGATCCTTTCTTTTACAATTGCTAGTAAAGGCAGATAGCATTGCTGAACACATCTATGACATCTTGACTGAATAATTAAACAATTGAATTTGAAGATTTAAAGGTGTGACAATTTTGTCTATATGGTGTACTTCTTGGTGTTTGTATTAAACGATGCAATGGTGCTTATATTAAAATGGTCATATCAAATTTTAAAATGAGGTGGAATTAAAGCAAATGTAGGGTGAGTTTTTAGAGCTATCGGGAAAATGTACATGTTAATAATGCATTCCCCCCTCACTAAAACAGTGTAAAAAGAGTATATTTATTTAAAAGACATTTAACACTAGTCAGGTTACTGTGTGCACTCAACCAATTGGCTTAACATATAAAAGCCCGAAGATTCACTCTGACAGAATGTTTGTGCCCTGCGCGGCTTTTTGCTTTTAACCAAACGCTCAGAAGCTCACCCAAGATGACCTGTGGTGGTTTGATGGGGTGTTACATAAAAGGAATATGTACACCTGACTCATGGGCTAAGTTGTGTTAAATATAGCAAACAACATCTTTTCAACAATAAATGGAACATGTGAAATGACTACCGCCAATATGATGTTCAAATGAACTATATCCCAAATGTCTTGAAGTATTTTTTTCAAACGTTCAAAGAATGCTTAACTGGATTTAGATCAGGTAATCAAATTGCAGACATTGATTCTGGATTTGCAATTCCTCTGCACTGTTTTACAATACCCAATCCTATGTCTCAGTGAAATAATAGGTATAACTTTGCAATACATTATGTTAGAGGTCAGGGAATTGAACTTTCCACCACTAATGAACAGATAGATATATTCATCAGCCAGACTGCTTGCCCTTAGTATAACCCTTTGCACACTTGCATGCACAGACACAATGTGAATAGTAATGCTCATTAAAACAGATAGCTGCATTAATCTAACCTTCAAAATCGCTGCTGATGAAGTTAAGTTATAAAATGTAACAACTGTCTCCTGTGTCATTGTTCATGATTCAAGAAAATCTCTTTTGACTCAGAATACACAATAGTATTTTCTACACTTGTGGGACACATTTTCTATTAATTATATACAGTACCTGGAGAAATGTCTTGGAACACACCTCTTAATCATCATTTAATTTCAGTTTTGTTCAGTCCTGTTTCACATATGTATTAAATTAAATGCATTACCATGCATTTTGGACAATATTATGCTGCTAATTTTGTAGGAACAGTTTCAGGAAGGCCCATTTCTGTTTTAGCATGACTATGCCCCAGGACAAAATGTGAGTGACATCAGTTTATGACCTTGCAAAAGTGTAAATGGGTAAAAAGTTCTCACATACACAACTACAAATATTGTAGAGAGTTCAGAAATGTTATCTTCAAAACAAAATTGCATGCCATAAAAGTTCTGGCTGGTGTTCCAATGTTTTTGTTCATTAAGTGTATATTAAAAAAAAAATTATATAAAAAATTTCTCACAATTAATATTTGTGAACATATTTCATTTTGAAATAATCTAGGTGTATCATCATTATGAGCATTATGATTCTCTATTCCTGTACCATTTGAATGATGGTCAGATAAGAAAAGCATGTCCTCTAGGTATGAACTGCATAGACAAAATAATTAAATGTCTTTGATTTTCTGCATCCCAGAAAAAACAACAACGGAAAAGGATGTTTATAATCATTCCTGTTTATAGAATTACATATTATATAATTACTTATACTAAATAATTTAGAATTTAGCATTTTTAATTCTATCTATTGTAATGGATTTTCATTATGTAATAGGATGACCGTGACACTACAATGCATGGAGTGCTAATTTCATAATAGGACAAAAATCAATTATATATAAAGGGTGCATCATAAAAAGACAGTTGTTAACACAAGCATGTTAGAGTCACCCACACAAACATGTTAAGTTTATTTGAATTCTGCTTGGAGGAACTTTTAAAATGCCAGACCTAACGAGAAAGGTCGTTAGGTCTGGCACATTGGTCCCCCCACATTGGTCAGCCAAAGAGGTATGCTCCTTGGAATTGAAATTGTCACTGTGTGCCTTCTGTGGCATAGTTTGCCTTTTGTGAGACTAATTAGCTTGTCTATTGACTGCTAAATCATGATAAAGCACCCAGCTCTGGAGATAGAAAAAGGAACAGTGAAATAGACATAGCACAGTACGGTGTCCAAAATGAAGCTCACCCGCAAAATGCAATACAAACAAAGCATTGTAGGGAAATTATTCCTAAATTACAAGTGGTTGGATGTTCAGAACAACCTCTACCTATATCAACATTACATTTATGTATCTTAAATGGAGTTAAAAAAAATAATAATAATAATTTTAAAAAAATGCCAGTTAAAGTTTCTTGTTAAAGTCACTGGTTTTCAACGATTCCATGTTCCCAAAGTTATAACAGACTTTTTAAAAGTGGGCATTATGCTCTTATCATCACGGTCAACTTTTTGTCTTGCTAAATCCATTTTGAGTTGACAAACACAGTTCAGGTTGGACAACTCTTGTGATTTTGCTCCAAAAACTTTTTCATTCACATCATTTCAATTATTACTTTTAAACTGTAAATTTTCATTAAGCTTTAAAAATACTTATTTGAAGTTTTAGATTTTATATCTACTACAATTAAAACAAACTATAGTTGTCCAATGTTTACTGATGTACTTCAATTAGTTTAACTCAAAGCATTGACAGGTTGTTTAAAACATTAAAGCAGCCCTGCCAAATTAGATGTCATTTCTGGCAAGCAATGCATACTGTTCTATCAAATAAATGCATACATCAAAATATTTTTAAAATAATGAATAACTGTTGTTTTCCAAAAGATTATAATGGCTAGTTTATGATTCAGTCCTTGTCCACGTGTCACATTTATTGCTACGGTTCAGGCACATTTTTTTTTTTTTACCTAAAATAAACAGCTGGTTCAGGTCTTTGGAACCTATGTTTGTACCAATAGAAGTAAAGAGTATAAGCACAAATTTGTGTTGTTTATTTATAGAGGTGACACTTTAAAACATAAAAGGGCCTTAAGTGCAAATAGATTGAAAACTCCTTTTGTAGAGTGATTTTTCATATGTTAGATGTAATGGAAGCGGCACGGTGGCTTAGTGGTTAGCACGTCCGCCTCTCAGCGCTAGGGATTCCCGGTTCGAATCCCCATCTGGGTGAAGTTTCCATGTTCTCCCCGTGTCCACGTGGGTTTCCTCCGGGTTCTCCGGTTTCCTCCCACAGTCCAAAAACATGGTTCAAGTCAATTGAATTCTCCAAATTGCCCCATATAGAGTGTGTGTGTGTGTAAGAGTGTGCCCAGCGATAGATTGGCGCCCTGTCCTGGGTCTATCTGCCCAGCTCCCGAGACGCTCTTCCCTGGATGGGCATGGGGAACCCCACCGCGACCCTAATAGAGGATAAAGCGGGAGATAATGAATGAATGAATGAATGGATGTAATGGAACATTAGCTTGACAAAAAAATCTAAAGAATCAAGATGCTAACACTGTTTCTTTTTTAGACCATCCACCCGCCCCAGTAAATGTGTCGGTCATGAATCTGAGAGCTGATTCAGCCACTGTGTCCTGGGAAGTTCCAGAAGGGGACATTATCATTGGCTTTTCTATTCTACAGCAGGTATATTTTAACCCTTTATCAGATTTTATTACTATTATGTTAAGATTTTAAAAATTCCACAAGATAAGACAAACTAGTAAAACAGTGCATCAGGATTGTGTTTACATCATGGTTTTTGAAAAGCAGAGCTGGAGAAATTAAGAGAGTGCCATGAAGTGGTTCTATAGGACACAGTGTACTACTATAAATAAAACCTAATGAGGATGCAAATGTAATAAGAATGGTTGAAAAAATTATAAAAATGGAGCTTTGCACAAAGTTGTTTTTAATTTACAATAATCCAGAAGAACTCCTGTAAATGAACAGTAAGTACAAAACATAAATGTAAAGGAATATAACTAAAATATACACATAAAATTTCCTATAAATGTAGACAGGAATATGATAGCCAGTCATATTATTGGTTAAATCTAAAGGTTTACATACTTTTACCACTTACATGTAAAATTGGATTACCATCTTCAATAAATATCTTTTTTTTTGTCTCATTTTTTTTTTTGATTTTCTAAAATATTTCACCTAAATTTTAACTTTTCTGCAGTTTTGCTCAGGGGATTGTGATTCTAAAGTTTTTAATAAATTTTTTTTTTTTTATTTTTATTAAATGTTTATGCAGTAAAAAAAAGAGTTCACAAACTTTCAAACACCACTATTTATATAAATACATTAAAAAGGTATTGCTTTGCTTGACACATTTTCTGATTACTAAGGCAAACTTGGAATAGTTACAGCAATCTTTATAATGCAGACTTATTTAGACATAGCAACCTTAATTTCATCTTATATCATTTAGTTAAATTCAAGGCTGTGTTTCAGAGAGTATTTTTTGACATTGATTAATGTTTCTAAATAAAGACCCAACATTGGCATTTTTCAAACCCTGTCTGGGTCTTATTCATGAAACACAATCTAAGTTAATGATTTCCCTTAATAGCAAAACATGCCCTTTAAGCCAGCTGGCAGGAGGTCTTGTGTACTCAGTGAAAATCTCTGAAATGAGGAGCTTGGTGTAAATGGAGAGTTTTGCAATTTTTCACTTAACTAGAAATGTAAATATGCTGATCAGATAGGACATGTTGGTTGCATGGTTCATGCCTCTATCTCAGGTTTGTAACACAAAAGAGCTAGGAAATGAACTTTGCTTACAAGCAAGGGCTGTCTATCCCAATTCTACACACTTGCCTGAATCTTTATCCCAAAGGCATGTCCAGACTGATGCATGCTCTATTGCACACAGAGAGAAGAACACAGCCTAACCATTTCAGTTGCAATTTGCAAGGGTAGAACTTTGTCATGCATATGTGAACACACATTACATGACATGTAATTAAATTAAAATGTATATGCCTGCATACTTTAAAACAAGGGAAGCAAAACCATAGCTTGTATTTGATGGTCCTAAAATCAAGAAAAATAGCAATTATACTCAAATAAAAATAACTTATATGGACACCTTAAAATGATTTCTGTATATGTATAAGTGTTATTAACTTCTAGTATGAGCAAACTAAATAAAATAGATATTTAGAGAAAAAGAAAACCTATATATATATATATATATATATATATATATATATATATATATATATATATATATATATATGTTGCGTATTATTTGCATATTAGATTTTATATAGGATTTAACTGCAACATTCAATTAACCTTTTTATACACCGTATAACACCGCATAACACCGTAATCTGTAATTAAGCTATAAATTATCCAATGTAACAAAACGTTTTTGTACAGAAAGTGATGTGCACCTCATCCTGTGTTCACAAGATTTTTCTTTTCCTGCATTTTATTAATAGAATCCTTTAATTTTTTAGGAGGATTTTAACCACACAAGAACAGTCTAAAAAGGCTAAATAAAAATACTTTACTGTTGTTTCAGAAGCAGGATAGTCACATGCAGAGATTTATCAGAGAAGTGAACACCACAAGCAGAGCCTGTGTGCTTTGGGATCTTGAAGAGGAGACAGACTACATTATTCAGGTCCAGTCCATCGGACTGTATGGAGAGAGTCAAGCCAGTAAACGTGTCCATTTTAGGACCCTTAAGAAGTCAGACCGTTTTCCCTCCAACAGCTCAAACCAAGGTATTGTAAGTGAAGTTTTCTGCGCTTATGTCAATTTTTATCTTATAGTATTTATCATATCACTATGCAGCCTCACACATAAAAATTGATTTATATCCACCATAAAAGATAAAGGAGTTCAAAGATTTAAAATAACTTTTATTGATAAATCATTTAAAAGCTTGTGATTTTAGACATGAGACAAAAAGTTCTTTCTGTTTTCCGTGACCAAGCATCACAAATGTATTTAACCATGGCTAATTAGTTAACAACCTATACTTTTACTGCTGAATCAGGTGTGTTATTGATCATTGAATACATGCAGTTTTAAACTGTTCCTACAAGTCATTAACACTGTAATTGTGGCTGAAATGAAGGAATAAAATTTTAATCAGATACTCTTTAAATTTTGCAAGCTCTAACCCAATTCCTTCTAAAATTAATTAACATCTCTCAGTTAGGAAAAGATGAACACATTTGCTGAGGCACTGATAAGTGTTACTGAAGTTTTTAAAGCAGTTTTGTACAATTTTATGTTTTCAACTCAGCAAACTCAACAGTCTACAAATTCATTCAAATTTTTTAATTGTCATTTGTGATTGTTAACTTATGTTCCTGGATTTTCAGAATACTGTATCATGCCTGCTTGTGATTTTTACGTACTTATTACAAAATATCTGATCATGTTTATCACAAGACTGATGATTTCAAATTATTTTAGACTGCCAAGTCTTCAATAACATTTAGACCACTCTGATAATTTGACTCTACAAAAGGAGTTTTTAATCTATTTGCACTTAAGGCCCTTTTATGTTTTAAAGTGTCACCTCTATAAATAAACAACACAAATTTGTGCTTAATATGTCACGTCTTGGGCCACAAGTATTCTGAGCGTCTTATTGAAAATCAAAAGACTGTACAGACCTGGTAAGATCATTGAAAATTGATTTGCAAAGCCAAACTTTATATGATTAGTCACAGGTTATATTGGCCTTTAATGCTTTTAAGGATGTGAGCACTAAAGTATGATAATTAATTTAAAGTAAATGAGCACTATTGCATCTAAGAAATGATCTTTTTAAAAATATGATTAATTTAATTAGACTGCTCCCACAACTAATATGCTCAGAAATCTACCTTTAATTTTCAGGTAAGGTACAATATATATTTTTGTATAACTCAAAATCCTGCAATTTTCTCCAGTGTGAGGTGGTAGAAAGCCTGATCTATTAACATGTTCAGTAATTAAAATGAATGTTGATTAATTAAGATGTTACAACATTACTTCTGTCATTATTGTGGATTAAAATAGTAACACCTGGCTACGTCCAAAACATTTAAACATTACTTTGACATGTTAAATAGGTGCTGAAGGATGGGAAACCAGTGCAAGCAGCTGTAAAATAGGGAGGACATTCTCCTGAAAAAGCTCCCTGATATCTGAGCTTATGCATTTGTGGATAAAATGCCTCACAGCTAAACAGAACAAATATTTATTTTACTGACAGATTGTTGTAATATGCAATAATGCCATTTAAACTTAGAATTTTGTGCAAAAAAACGTTATCCAGATGAACATTTCTTATGTAGCAATATTTGAAATGGATCAAGGTAAAAGGAAATTGGTCCTGTATTGTGAAGGTTTGCCGGGGGGGGGGGGAGTTGCCTTAACAGGCTCAGCTGAGGTAATGAGAAGGGATTTCTTCAGGATGGAGTGTTTACCTGCTGCAGCTGTCGCAGGCTGACAGCCCTAAGGATCCATTTGATATGTTGAGATAAATAAGGTGTTCATCTTTTGAGCTCTATCTTACATTCTCATCAATGCTTACCATTATAGAAGATTGTAGAAATGTAAAGCTATTTGCATTTAGATGGCCAGAAAACAGCAGGGCTGCTTTAGGTTTTCTAGCATTATCTAATTGGCTGAGCAACATTAACATGCCAGCTTGCAAATGCCTCCCACACTCAGAATGTCTGCTTATCTCAGGAGGCAAACAGCATAAAGGACCTGAAGATGTTTCTGTTCTAAATACTGGAGCATAGACCAGTATTTTCAGAAGAATGTCCCATATTCACAGTCAAAAATATTCATATTTGGAGAATGTCAAGATGAGTGTTGTTGGCCATCTCTCAGTCTATTTTTTCATTAACACAGAACTAGAGTACTGATACTACTAACTTGTACTAGAAAATCGAGGTAATACACATAATGAATGACCCTTTTGATAGGGTAAATTAAAAATCCACCCTTGCACAATCTTCCAATTCTTGTTCTTTATAGTCAGTGAAATTGAGCCATCCACATCAAGAAAAGTGGTGCTTTGGACTCATTCCACACAAGTTAAAGAATGATAGGAAGTGGAAACAAGGCTAAATTCAATCCAATTAACACAGGATTAATGAGTTATGAAGTTAGACCAGCTCTAATTTATTGGACAAAAGAGAACAGCTGGCTAAATAAAAAAGTGCTGTACACCATGTTAAAGATGTGTAGATGTGCAGATGATTAATTAGCATTTAGATATACATGCATACTGAGTATATATTTAAATCATGTACTAATCACTGTTTTGCCAGCTGCTTTATGTCTTGCCTGCTGTGTAAATGGTTCCTGATATTTATGGTTTCAAATGTAATAGCGTAAGAAATAAATAATTTTTTTTTGTAGATGATCCAACTGTTCAAGGACTGGACAAGTCTAGAAACCTGCAGACAGGAGAGATGATCATCATTGTGGTGGTGCTACTCATGTGGGCAGGTATACAGTGATCATTGCCTTATTAAAATTCATTTTAATATTTTTTATAATAGTTTTTATTCTGTTGTAGCTCTTGTGTGTGACCATTATTTATTTATTTTTTATTTCTCATTATAGGAGTCATTGTCCTTTTCTGCCGGCAGTATGATATCATTAAAGACAATGATAACAGTAACAGCAAAGAGAAGGTGAAACCATTATCTGAGCGAAGCACACCAGAGCATCACAGTGGAGGACTACTCAGGAGTAAGGTGAATAACCTACAGTTAACACTTCATGTGTGTTTACTATCCCAGACAAAAAGCATGTGTACTTTTCCTCTTGTACTTCTATAAAAGTCACACTGACAAGTTTTAATTCAGAAATTTTAAGTGTAATATGTGCATTCTATAATCCCTAAATCGTGTTTAAAACATTAGTTCATAATTTAAAAAAATCGGGGAAAAAAACTACTACAGTGTTTCTTTTAAAATAATCAGCAGTCTGTGTGTTGAAAAAAATACTTAATAAAAAGTGCTAAATTTTCTTTACACAGAAAAGGTATTTAATTTATTTAACTGACAAGAGAAATAGACAGCTTTGCACTGAATATTTCCCAGTATAAAAACTACAATGATAATGAAGCTACTGACCTACTTATAGACCTCAGCCCAGGAGACGCAAAGAACCTAAGAATAAATGCCTTTGATCTTCCTCTGTTTTCCTCTTTCACTTCCATTTCTCTGTAGATGTGGAATACTGAAGACTTAAGCATATCTTAAATTTTTCATATCTTATCTATACTTAAATTACAGATACACCCAACCACATGTCTATGCATGATGTTTGTCATTGCTAATACGGATATTGTAAAATAAATATTGTAAAAATGCACACAAAGATAAGTATTCAGCATATGGCCAATTGATAAATAAGTACTGTTTGACAGATTGATCTACCTTTTTCTGACATTTGAACAATGATTGCAAAGTTTTTCATAAAATTGTCTACTTGAGTGACATTTCCTGTTCTTATTTCTCCTGTGTACTGCAGTTTCATCAGTCTGTGCCATCGATTAACATCATTGAGGTCTAATGGGATGGACAAAGATGTCTGCATTTCCGTCTGTCAACATGTTTGCATTTCTTTAAACATTCTCAGAGATCCTAAACGGAATGATCTTTGAAGCTACATTGACAACAACAAGCTTATAAACATTTTCCACAGATAAAAACCTATTCTTGCATCTGAACAATATATTAAAAACAACATACAGTCATTAACAAGAACACTAAATAATTGTATGCTTATTATAAAAAAAAAGTTGTTGAAAGGGGACAATATTGTGGGACAGCGATAGGAGTTTATGAGCCCCAGATGGTCAGCCTGGTTCCTTGTCTGCATGTTCTCCCTATGTTGGCTTATGATTCCTCTGTGACATTTAGTATATCAAAGACACTAAATTGCTCTTAAATGTATCTGAACAGCCCATCTGTTCTAGACATTTCCTCAACCTTCTCGCAATTAACTGCTAGAAAAGGCTGCAGCATCTGAACTGCCCCAATGAAGATATTGTAAATAATGTAAAGTATTTAACGAGAAAGTCCATTCTGACTGAATTCATGTATCTTTCCTTTTTTCACTAAGATAAACCGTATAGTGTATTTTTATTTTAATATGACATTGCATTTTATGGATTAAGGACTGCTTAGACTCCAGGGAGGTTACAGATCTTTTTATAAAGCAAAGATCTGCATACTTTAGCGACTACTACTGTTTTATTAATGGCTAGTGTGATCATAATGGATAAAATGGACATCTTCCTCCTTGACTTGCTATGTGTGTACTGTTGTGTTGTGCCCTAAACAGTTTGTTCCCTATATAAAGCAAATAATAAGGTTTTTAAAACCTTGCCATTCTTTTAAATATTACATTGGTTGCCCACGGTAGGTATTTCTTTCTACTTTAAATAGTTATCATGTTGCAGAAAGTTGGTAAGCTTTGTTATTAATATTATTAAGTGGAGCATGCATGTTGTCTTGTATATAGGGTCTAATAATATATCATTTAAAATAGCTTAATTTAGATTCTAAAACTATTTAAAACAAAATAAAAAAAATGTAGACTGTATAAAAATTATAACCTAATCTAATGACAGTAGTTTATTTTTTTAAGCAATAAATTACTAATATATGTTAAATATTTCAATACAAATTTTGTCAGCACTTTCACAGCAAAACTATTTCTCGACCAATTCAATCTTCAAATTCACCAGCATAGCTACTGATTGTAAAAAGTAAGTAAGATAAAGTATGCAGTATGGAATTGGCTTCATACAAAAGGTAATTACAATACATAATGCATGAACATATTAAATTCTGGATTTCAGTTCTTTAGTTGATTTTTTAGTCTTCAAATTCTTTACATTTATTGCAATAAAGGTCCCGGTATTAACTGACAATCTTGTGTTTGTAATTTGTTAACTGAATATTATGCTATTATGATAATTACATGTCCAGTCATTAAATAAAGAAAAATAAAGATATCTGAGAGACAGAGAGAAAGAGAGAGCTTTAGACATGTAGACTTCTATATCCAGATAAGTAATTAATATATAAAAATGGTTATATATGTAAAAAATAAATTGTAAGCAATTTTATCATAGGAGATAAAATATATGGTAATAAACAAAATGGAATTTGTAATTAACTTTTTCCAATTTTGTTGCCAAAATTTTATTTTATTTTAACCAAAACATGCAGCTGTTGCTTATATAAAAACAGCTATGATTTTAAGTGAGCTGTGAAGGAATTATGCTGAACAGCAGCACAAAACAGTGGGAAATTTTTATGTTGGATCAGTTTAACACCATAAATCTAAGAAGCACTGCAGGTGATCAAAATGACTCAACAGACATCCTACATTTTGACACAGCCATAAATCTTCCCAATAATTGCACAGCTCCAAACAGAATCAGGAATAAATGATGTCTTGAAGAAAAAAAAAAAGTTTGATTCATATTTTTCCTGAACTGCTTTAAACAAGTACTGAGCACAGGGTTTAAGGGACCTTAAACCTTATTGGTCCAGGGGTGCTCAGGGTAATCCCTGTACTATGACTCGAACTACCAAGTTGGGATAACTGCAAGTACCTTTGAAAAAAAAGTGTCTACTACATGACCTCATGTAAATTTATCTTTCATCAACATTATACATATTAGAATTTTAATTCAATAATGTTTTTAAAAACAGATTACACAACGGACTGCCCATGACTAGAAAATCAAGAGTGAATTAAAGTTGCATAGATAGCTTTGAAACAGCACCATTAAATAAATTAACTATCATACTAAAACAATAACATTTTATGGCAAAATAATAAAACACACACTGAATTATGTTCCTTAAATGTACAAAAGACTTTATTATAATTAAGCTAAATATAATAATTAAAATCATCATATTGTAAGGTCCATCTTGTAGGTCACATTTAACAGTACAGGCAATGATTTGGGCCAGACTTAATTGACACTTAATTTGGATGGATGCATTCTGTGGCTTTGTTTTTAAGGAGGCTTACATTTAGCCAGGCATTTTTTTTTTTTAATCTGCCGGGAATATTTTGTAGCTGCGTATTTGTCCAAAAAACAAAAGTTTCTGAATTAACCTGATTCAACTGGCACCTATGCAGTCAGGTGGACTTTATGTTGAGATTGGTTAGAGAAAAGTGTTGATATTTACAAACCCTGAGCCAGGTTTAATTAAAACTGCACAAATTTGTACAAAATTATAAAACAGTGTTTTAATTAAAAAATCAGTGAACTCATCAAAAGGAAATGCAGATGTTTAGTATTCAGTTTTAAAATACATACTATAAAACACTAATGCTATTATATTATTATTATAACGTGTATATAGAGATGTACAATACACATGTAGGAGTGTGAAACGCATTGAAGATAAACCATTTATTTCCTTGATACAATCCTGGCTTGACACACCTGAGATTTATTGTATTAGTGCAAGATAATAGCACTTTTGTTTATTTTTATTCCACACATATTTACTGTAGTGCAGCACCAGTTACCCTGTAATTTGAATAGGAAATGTGGCCATGCACAAAGTGGTACAAATTACCAAAACCCAGGATTTAACACAGTGTTCGCATATATAAGGCTAATGCAGAGAGGAAACTGCATACACTAGATAACTACAACTTTTAGACATCCGTCCCAATTACTAAAATTGTATTTCTTGTAAGTTCAATAAATGGAGGAGTAAATTGTATGGTATACAAATATAATTTACATTATAAACATTATAAACGGAAAATTATTTGTAATCCACAACTAATGAGGTGGTATCCCTCCTCTCCTTCAACTGGCAAGGTAAATGCAAACTGATGTACAAATGGTCTTTATACTAAAGTGTACAAACACAGACACAGACACATCTAGAGAAAAGAAATAAATGAGTAAAAAAGCCATTGTAATCAGGTGATAACATATTTGTGGCTACATAGTGGATGATAATCTCAGAATTATGTTTATGTTGTCAGTTTTGCCAGTATTCTTTTGTGTCACTATATTTTTTGTAGAAGTTCTTTCCCAATGGCCTTGCATCTCCACACTGACCAAAAGAAGAAAAAAATAGATTTAGATTTATGGTATGTATTCAGTTGACGGAAACTATATTTATAAACCTGGAGGCCAAATTAAGTGTAATTTGTGTTTCTAAATCTACAAATGCAGTGTGTTTTGAACTTTTATTAATCATCTTGTACAAGTTCAAATGTCATAATGAGCAAGATACACACCTTAATTCCCTGTATCCATTTCCTCCACCTCCTTAGTGCTGCATGCATAGTTAAAAAGCGCACATAGTTAAAGAGTGATGTAGTTTGATTTCAGTTTACGTTATAATGGTCAAACACACATTAACAAATTATACATGTCATTAAATTACCAATTTTGTTGTGTTAGCAATCAAAACCCTGTCAATGATCCTGTGAAAAATCACAGCCTGAGCTCTCACCATTTTATTAAAACATTTTAAGTTTTTTTCTTCCTACAGGTTTATAACATTAACAATTTGGCTATGCACATTGGATGAATGTAGCAACAGTTTGGGGAATGTTTACCTGCCATTTAAAAGGTATCACTTGACATACTTTCCAAAAAACAAGGACACACTCCTTATGTATTATTTATCTGTATATGGCAAATAAAGTCTTAAATTGTCTGCCAACTTAAAGGACATTTCCAACAAGACAAGTGAGTCAATAAGTAAGAGTGTTTGCCAAGGCTTAAAATGTATGCATTGATTTGATATATACCTCAATGACATCAGTGCTATAAAATTTCCTATATGGTTGAGATAACTGTTGGCTTGCTGCATGCTGACGAAATGAATAGGAGATGTTACTTGGATTAATTTCCTTTTAAGTGATTTATGTAGAAGAGCCCAGCTCTTTACTCATTACATTATTGTAATAACTGTTGCTTCACTATGCCAGAGCTAGAGATGATTTTTACCTGCTGGATGACCAAGCACTTTAAAGCATTGGCATGACACCATCATTGACTGTTACTGTTGGCAGGAGTGACCAAAATCACTTTGATCAATGAATCTAACAAAGTTATTTTTGCGATAGAGCATGCAGCATGAATTATTTTTAGGTCTTAAAAAATTCTGAATTTCCTAAAAGAACTGATAATTTCATCACCAGCTTCACTGGTGAACTTATTAAACTTATATATAAAATCAAGTTACTTAAAAACAAGCTACTAGCCATGTGGCATGAACAACTATGTGCATGCAACTTTGTGAGAAACTTTTAGCAACTATGTGTTCTCCGTTAAAAAAAAGCAAGATCCACACACTGCCCTGTAATATGACGCAATAAAACTTACATTTAAAAAAAAAAGAAAACTTAAAACTTTATAGTAGAAGTACTACCAATATCTTTTTAAATCATAAAAATAATTACTTTAAAAAAGTGAATAATTTCTGAAACAACATGAAGCTGTGGAATGTAGATAAACCAAAAACATGTTTACACCGGAAAGTTTTACATTTGGGTTCACAGGATTAGGCACAGTGTTAAAGCAGCTTCACCCAAAAGCAAATTGTTGTCATTTTATCTTTGTAGAACATGGCTTTCAAAGTCGTGAGCTTAAGCTCAAACTAAATCTACTGTGGAAACTTTATAATAAGACCGATTTTCGGCATCTCAAACAGACCTGCCATGTGAAAAAGAAGAATATGAAACATTTAATTAAGCTGACAGATGCAGCATTTAATAATCTAATTGATTAAAGTTAGGAGCCATTAAGTAGCTATAAACTTGAGTCATGTTCATATTATACCATTTGTAAAAGGCATTTATGAGAACTGCTTCTCAGACATCTGCTGTATTCTAAATATTCAGTTGCACTGAATATGAACGATGCCAGTTTGAAAAGAAATAAAGCCAAAATGAAAAAAATAAATCATACAAAATGAACAGTTAATAACTAAAAGAGCAAAATGAAGTGACGTGAAAATGCTGCAAAGACTCACTAGTATGTCATATTTAAAAAAAACAACAACTTTTGAATGGTGTATCTTTATTTATGGTCAGCACATTGAAACAGAAATGATTGTGACTTTGTCTTCGAATGTCTCAAATACTCTATATGACAATGTTTTCAAGCTTTATGAATAATTAAGCATAAAAGATATCTATTTTTAAACACTATGCATCTAACTGCCATAACCAGTGATGGTACCATGCAATATCAGAACTTATTGTTCCATCAAAATGTAATTTCCAAATACTATTATGTTAATTAACAACTTATTCTAATGCTGTATGGATATAAGCTCAGCTGTTTAGGAAAATCCACTGAATTATTTTGAACAGGATAGTTGCCACATTTCTATTATATTTTTATTATTATAGTCACTTCTAATAACTCTAAAAGAATGTGAATGAAATGCCTCTTTTTATTCTGCTATAAATTAAAAATAATACAAATATTATGCTATGACAATCAATAATGTATTATTTACCCAGAAAACTCTTGTGTCAATAATATCTTTCAGTGTTTCTACAGTGTGGTTGCTCTATTTTTCTCTTTACATTTTTGGTAAAATAGCATTTCACCTTGGGGGGAAAGAATGAGTATATGAGGCTAAAGTTTTGAGGCTAAGTAGTTTTGCAGAACTAGTGTCATTAAAAAACTAAACAAATGACTGATTGCACTACTAACATATGCACCTTTTAAATATAATTATACACTAAATCAGAATGTTATTACTCACCTTGGAAATGTGTTGAGTCCTTCGTCTTCATCCTGAAAACAGAAAAAAAGGATGTAAATATATACTGCATATTTTTGATTGAATATTAAATAACTGGCATGCATCATATAAATGAAATGCAGCTTTACAGCAGCCGCATTGTAATTGTGAGTAAGACTTTTTGGAAAGGTATTTTTAAAGTGGTCATTAAATCTCCATCTAGTGGTTAAATGAAATAAGACAGAGTGTTAAGGCCATCTAGTGGAGAAAATTAAATATAAAAAAAATATGATTAGTATATAAATTAATCATTAAGGCCTTTATTGATGAAGCGGTTATCATAATTGTAACTTACATTTTTAAACACAAATTGGAAATCTGTGATTTGCTTCATCATTTTTGCATCTTTTGTAATATCTCTCAATGAAATGAGTCTGAAAATTCTGAACATGTGTGAGGACTGATCTAGCTACAACAGTTAATTTAAAAAAGCAATTATACCCAGGAATTCTGCTTTATTGTCCATCTTCTGGTTGGTCTGATGTATGGGGAAGGTGAAGAGATAGAGGATGAGAAAAAAGGATTCCTCAGCTTGTGTTGAACAAGAACCTGGTTTTTTTCACTCTCTGGAACACACACACACACACAAAATTATATTAGTTAACCATGCAATTTCATTCATTCATTCATTATCTCCCGCTTATCCTCTATTAGGGTCGCGGTGGGGTTCCCCATGCCCATCCAGGGGAGAACGTCTCGGGCGCTGGGCAGATACACCCAGGACAGGGCGCCAATCCATCGCTGGGCACACACTCACTCACACAGACACACTCTATATGGGGCAATTTGGAGAACTCAATTGACTTGATCCATGTTTTTGGACCGTGGGAGGAAACCGGAGAACCCGGAGGAAACCCACGCAGACACGGGGAGAACATGGAAACTCCACCCAGATGGGGATTCGAACCGGGAATCCCTAGCGCTGAGAGGCGAACGTGCTAACCACTAAGCCACCATGCTGCCGTTAACCATGCAATTTATTTTTTATTTATAGTTTTTATGCAAATGGACTGCACTGTGTTGCTACTAAATAAATGCTTTATTTAGGATGGGAATTAATAAAAAAGACAGTTGGTGATAGACGTATAATGAAGGTAGCATAAGGATGTGGCGGCATCAGAAACAGATAGTTGTAGTTGTAATATTTAGTAGTGAGGTCACGACAGTGTGACAGAACAAAAATACATTTCATTAATTAGTTAGCAAGAAATCAGATTAACAAATTACATCATAATGCAGATATAAATATATAAAATATAATATTGGTCTTGTATGTACATCATCATACCCGGGGGACAGTGAGTCATCTGAGGCTCGTTAGCTGAAGAGGAACAACAGGTGCGAGACTTCTTAGTTTTGTCTGCAACAAAAATATTCGCTTTTTATTTTTAGCCCAAAACATGCAGCACTGAATTAGCATAATATATGCATGCGATTAAGAAAATTGAAATATCAGTCTTACCTGTTTGAGCAACTTTCCATAGGTCCAGTGCAACTTTAAACGCCTGTGCTACAGTGAGGGTTACTGCCTGAGCCTGTGGAGAACACAACCTGCTATCATAGAAGTTCTCCACAGGGGGGAGACAACAGAAAAACTAACACAGGGCCTGACTGTACAAGTAACAAAGCTCGATTATGCACTAAACAATCCACCAGATGGCAATAAATACACAGAACTCCATCATAGCTCTGATATATTGTACACTAAACTGCACTACACTAGATTTTAGGTAAACTTAACCCGTGCACTAAACATAATTACACAGAAAAACTAAATAACAGACAAATATTTCCATATCTAGGATCGTTTTACAGCATAAATACTTCAGTAATTTTAGTTTTACATTACTGTTGTTAAAATGTAGTTTAAACTTAATACACCTGGAAATAACTTGATTATAGAAAAGTTTTAATCACTTATTTAAATTCAACAATAGAATCTGAATACAAGCCAATGAAAACTTACTATTTTTTTCTTTTGGCAAAGAAAAGCATGACATTCCAGGGTTTCATTCAGCTGACTCTGTGAGACATAGGCAAACACTTTATCCTGAGTTTTATCAGCTGTGCAGTAAGATATTCTGCAGGAAAAAAAGTTTCGAATTTTAGAACTGTGTCACTGCAATGATAAAGACATACAAATAAAGAAAAGACACAGAATTACATAACTAAGACATTGTGGTAAATATTACAAAGTGCACATTTATATGGCCATCATTTGTAATCATTTGTCTTAACACATTAAACATAAATAAGTTGTTTATTAATTTAAAGAATATGCACTGATGGCATAAAATGCATTAAAAGATTAAATTAAATTACACTCTTTCATTTGTAAAAAAAAAAAAAGTTGGATGGTGGGTTATAATCATTTTAATTAACCCCAGGTTTGTTGTCATTAGTCTGCTTTAATAAAAAAAATTGATACTAAACCTTTTTTGCAGGAATTATCATATTTCTTATTACCTGTAAATAGACACATCTTCAATACGATCACTGGTGTCTGTGTCTGTAATCAGGATTCCTTTAGGAGACACTGTCAGAGTCACCTTTCGAAACTTTTTTGCACTGGCACGTGCCTGTTGAGACAAAAAAACACAACATGACATCCTATACAACAAAACAATCAAGTTCAGCATTATTAAATGCCATTGGAAAAAACAGAATTCATTCCTTTATTTAATCTAATGCTGTTTTCCTAAATAGGGTCAAAAGGGGGTGATGGAGCCTATACGACATAATGCTTTATAGACCAAGGACAGATGGTTAGTCTACTACATCTCAGGCACAGTGACAATCCCACATTTACATAGCAGATGTGTGATAAAACTGATTAGTTAATGCTTAAGAAAAATAATAAAGAAATAGCAACTAACCATTGTCACAATTCTCTGGATGGCGGCAGCTGCCATGTCCTCTCCTTTAGGCTGTCCAACCAGAGTCATGCCCAGATACTTCACATTAAAAACCATTCCCTCCAGTAGTGACTCTTTAGTGTCTGTCCAATTTTCTGGCAGTTCTAAAAAGAAATAGCAGGTTTAGTTTTTGTATGTCTCTAACGCTAACAGTTTGGCTCAAATTATAATGTTAATTGGAATAGTTGATATATTATTTTTATTGGACACTAAAGTATAGTATAATGTAAATGGCAGGATCACATAGTAAAAAGCAGCTATTGTTTTTGCAGTACATTCTGATACAGAAACAAAGAGACTGCGGAAATGTAATATTAAGGATCTAATCATATAAACATCTTGATTTGGAAATGTAATTGAGGCAGTTGCCCTTAGCAACCATGGATGCATAAGTGAAAGTGCCCAAGACTGAATATGCATTGCCAGATGACTCAGTCTGCAGTTCATGCTTTAATGCAATACAGTTTATATTACATTTTAATGCACCTCACAGAAATATTTAAATATACTGTATTAGGCAGAACATAGAAGGTAATCATCAAACAAATCAAAATATAATCCACATATAAAAAGCACCCCTCATTCATCCACTGAAGTTGAGATTCAAAACAATTTATCAAGGGAATTACCAAAAATAGGTTATTAGAGACCCTGGTAGGGTGAATAGAGGGGGGAGGGCAAAGAGTGGAGTTACTCTTTTAAAGTTGTCATTTAATTAGCACATTGTGTTGGTTTAAAATTAAAATAAAATATTTAAATTGCCAAATTTAAATTTGCTAATAGCGGCACGGTGGCTTAGTGGTTAGCACGTTCGCCTCTCAGCGCTAGGGATTCCCAGTTCGAATCCCCATCTGGGTGGAGTTTCCATGTTCTCCCCGTGTCTGCGTGGGTTTCCTCCGGGTTCTCCGGTTTCCTCCCACAGTCCAAAAACATGGAACAAGTTAATTGAATTCTCAAAATTGCCCCCTGTAGAGTGTGTCTGTGTGAGTGAGTGTGTGCCCAGCGATGGATTGGCGCCCTGTCCTGGGTCTGTCTGCCCAGCGCCTGAGACGTTCTCCCCTAGATGGGCATGGGGAACCCCACCGCGACCCTAATAGAGGATAAGCGGAAGATAATGAATGAATGAATAAATTTGCTAATATATAAAGATAACACTTATTTGTTTGGCTGTGACTGCCACAACTGTGTGTCAAACTAAGGTACTTAAACCTATAGCGCTGCATCAGTATTAAAAAAAAACAAAAAAACAAAAAAAAAAAACACTTATACACAACTGTGTGTCAAACTAAGGTTCTTAAACCTATAGCGCTGCATCAGTATTAAAAAAAAAACACTTATAGCGCCATGTCAGCATTACTACTCTTTATTATTAATTTCATGCCTAACCTACCAACATGACCTAATTGATTTACACATGCATTTTTGTGGTGATTAGTGAAAACATTAATGGATTGATTAGTGTTTTGGTTCACTGAGAAATGAGCTGTACAAGAAAAAGAAAGTACATAAACAAAACAACTAGCAAGAAATTATAACCAGAGACTTGGACTAAAACCAAAAGCCATCCAAGGAATATTATAAAACATCTAACATACACTAGCTAGAACCAGTCAAAAAGTATTATATTTTACAAATAATAAAAGGTTTGATATATATATATATATATATATATATATATATATATATATATATATATATATATATATATATATATATATATGTAACTCAGGACATGTATGTACATACATAAGAATAACCATATTCATTAACAACCACTGGTGTGAATGGCATGTTAAACCTGTTTTTCATGTTTATGATTTTCTAATTACTTACAAATTATTATAATTAAGCAAATGTTATTAAAAAAATCATCAGGAATTAGACATAGAAATTAGTAGAATTAAAAGGATTCAATATAGAAAAATAGAATAGTAATAGAAATATTCAATACATAGTTGAAAGGTGGTAAGAGTTTTCTGACAGCTGTGCGGGACATCAATAAGGAGGGTTTGAAATGACAGATTCTCCACCCTTTGATCAGGACAGCAGCAGCAGCTACATGCTATGAAGTCTGAATATTTTATTTAGAACTGTATAAAGAACTTGACTACACATGGCTTCACTGTCTGAATGCTGCAAGATCAAATTGTTGGAAATGATAGGAAATGATTAATAATTTACTTACCATACCTCAAAGAAAGAACTCACTGGTCCAAATTCCCAAATGCTACTCACAAAATCCTTACTATTTAATGAGCCACATAAAAAAAATATTTAAGCAATAGTAGGAATGTGCAAATATTTAAATTACACATGATGTTCATATTGTTCAATTAAATAAATAAGAAAAAGTTAAATAGTGTCCGTGATGCTAAGATTTTAAGTCTGCAATTATGATTGCAGGTTTTAACCTTAATTTCAGCCTGGGACTTATCAGAATAAGAATACTTTATTAATCCCTGGTGGAAATTGCAGATTTCATTGTTTCCTCATATATCAGATATGTATGCCATTTTGGTCACTTCTGAACCATTTACTGTTCAAAAGTAAAATAAGCTACAAACATTTCACATTAGTAGTTCCATTTAGCCAGTTTGACATGTTTATAAAAATAGAAGCTTTTATGCCAGTGCATGCCAAACAAAAAAAATAAAAGCAGAGGATTCATTCATTCATTCATTCATTATCTCCCGCTCTATCCTCTATTAGGGTCGCGGTGGGGTTCCCCATGCCCATCCAGGGGAGATCATCCCGGGCTCCGGGCAGACAGACCCAGGACAGGGCGCCAATCCATCGCTGGGCAAACACTCACCCACACAGACACACTCCACATTTTTGAGAATTCAATTGACTTGATCCATGTTTTTGGACTGTGGGAGGAAACCGGAGAATCCGGAGGAAACCCACGCAGACACGGGGAGAACATGGAAACTCCACCCAGATGGGGATTCGAACCGGGAATCCCTAGCGCTGAGATGCGAACGTGCTAACCACTAAGCCACCGTGCTGCCCGCAGAGGATTCAAATTCTTATATTTTCTATAATATTGTATATTGCACTCAAAATAAGCAAAATCTGGCAGATTTGTGTGCATAACAGAGAAAGAGAGAGAAGCTGAATTTCTCTTCTACTCCCCTTCACACAGAACATACCTGAGAGACAGAGAGACACAATTTAGTAAGATTAACATCAAAATCGCTGCCTCTGACAGTTCTACATAACATTGCACCTAACCTCTTTATAAAATCATAGCTCTTTACCGCTCACAATTCCACACTCACTCTGTCTTGTGCATAGCTTGAACAAGTGACATAATTGGTTTTATATATTTGTTAGGGACAGAGATCTGTAAATTAAACTAACAAATGATGGGGTGAACTTCAAAACTATAGGAACTATTAGAAACCGCAGGAACAACAAAACATAAACAGGATCTACCAACTAAAAATAACCATGTCTTAACTTGATTTACGGTCTATGGTCAAAATATTAATGAATAATAAGAACATATATATCAATTTGGGTACATTTACATAAATGTATTCTTGTGTCTAAGGTTTCATACAGTGTTGGTTGAGAATAATTAAAGAGAATTATTAAATGTCATAACAGAATTACCATTATTCTCAGTATTATAACCTGAACATTGCAGTTACAACCTGAAAAATTTATATTTTGACACTTGCTTGACAATGTGGTAAAAAACATGCAGGATTACTGTTATTTGCATGTCCTGTAACTGTTTGCAAGTATTATGTGCTTTGTCTGACTAAATTCTTAAGTCATTAAGTCAATACATGTTTATCTAGTCTATCTAGATTGTTCATTATAAGTACTGCACAAAGGACAAATATCGGTCATTGTTTGTCTCTTAGTATCAGTATGCCCTCTTTCAGCACATCCTTATTGATATTCTCTACATGAACTCATCTTGTAAACAATTACAAGGTTTTCTTTTTTCTGAAGTGCATTGACATTGCTGCACCTTTTTTCTTAGAGTGGTTATTAATCAACAATAGGCAGGTCTGAAAATTAAATAAAATACACCAAGTGCTCCTTATGGGTGAAATTTAAAAATGGGGTTAATAACAAGTTTAAACCCTTTTATTGAATGTAAACATTTACCAAACTGGAACTACAAATCTTTAAAGGTTTTTCAAGATGTGACTTTACAGACTAGATACAACTCATCAGTAATCAGTACAGGTCTCAGCCAAAAACCAATGCAATGGTAAATGGAAATGAATGTTGTGCCACCACACAAAGCCAATTTATCAACTACTGCTGTAATCAGTACTAAAGTAGGTCTAATGAAATATTGTATATTAGCATAAAATGACCACAAAGACATGTTGATATACTAACAATGCATTCGATACCACCCAGCATTTCCAGATTCATATTAAACCACCACACACCATGGGGAGACTTTTCTATAGCTCACAGCAATAAAAATAACCTATGACAGTGTCACTCACATTTTCATAACAAAATCAAATAGGACAGAGGCCTTTCTGTAATAGCTTTTGGTGTTATTTCAGGGTATATACTAGTTCAATGACCTTAAAAATGTATGCCCTCCCAGGAACTTCAATAGAATGTTTTCAGCATTCCCATTTTCTGTTAAAAATTTATCTGTCTGGACAACAATGCTTTGATTCTACATAATACTGAGAATGCATTATTACTTTTAAGGACAACTGGTGGCATTGCATCATGTATGTAGGTTTCTTTAAAAAAAAAAAGGAAGTGGGGTATTTAGGCAGTAAAATTTAGGTTTTTGGGTTATTCCCACAGCACTCAGTTTCTTGGTGTGGGTGAGCGGTCTGCAGATTCTGTTGCAGCTCCTGATTAACATAAAGGCACAGAGTTTCATCATCAGCTGTCAAAACCAGCAAATGTGAGTTTGATCAGTCAGCTGTCAGACCTGAAGGAATGTATATGATAATACCATACACATATGTTTCAATTTTACATCTATATTGGCTTTGTATGACTGGTTTCTGTTGTTTAATAATTATACGGAAGCTGTTCTTTTTGGTGACCAGTTTGCATCTAGTTAACAGTTACGCTGCAACATCACTTATTACTCATGATTCATATGACAATTCACTTCCACAGCAGCACAAAAATTCAACACAAAAAGTGGCAGGTGCTATAACACCAATGGAACCATACTAATAACATAATAATTCATTCATTCATTATCTCCAGCTTATCCTCTATTAGGGCCGCAGTGGGGTTCCCCATGCCCATACAGGGGAGAACGTCTCGGGCGCTGGGCAGATACACCCAGGACAGGGCGCCAATCCATCGCTGGGCACACACTCCCTCACACAGACACACTCTATATGGGGCAATTTTGAGAATTCAATTAACTTGATCCATGTTTTTGGACTGTGGGAGGAAACTGGAGAACCCGGAGGAAACCCACGCAGACACGGGGAGAACATGGAAACTCCACCCAGATGGGGATTCGAACCGGGAATCCCTGGCGCTGAGAGGCAAACGTGCTAACCACTAAGCCACCGTGCCCCTCCTATAACATAATAATGTCTGACCTAATAAAAACCCATACTTAAGTATTAAGTCAATTATACATTGATGGTAATAAAGGACTAATAAAGGTAATGAATGTGCAAAATACTCAATAATTAGTAGTTTTTATTAAAAACATTAATACAGGCAACACCACAAACTGGCATTTGTTGCAACATTTGGTTAACATGGATTCAACATGAAGAAAATGAAAAAGGACTCGTTTTATGTGTCAGAGAAAAAAAGGGTAACTATAGATTTTAATTGGTAATAGTTCCATCATAACTGTAGGATGCTTTAAGACCTCTTGGGGTACATTAGCTAACAATACCAGTTCTGCAGGATCAAAAAATTCCCTTTCCCTCAACTCATTTACCTGTTGGAAAATAACTGAGAGGAATTAAATTTGGATTTGATGCTTATAGTTAGACAACTGCCACAGATAATGGATTTTGATTATTTTTTTTTTTTCAAATAATAACCTTTGATTCAGTAATATTGTGCATTAAAGATATTGATATTGTACTATAAATAGAGACTCTGACAGTCATTGTATTTCCCTTTAGGGTAAGGATATTGTAATAACTCTAAATTGCTATTTCAGGCTGCCCGTTCTCTCTGAGGTCTCATAAACCTCCCTTTATAATCTATAAAATATGAATGAAGTGCAATATGAGTACTACTAACAAGCAGTTAAGAGTCCCCCAACACAGCAGTACTACACCTAATATTTTACCCAGTATTTTTCACAAAGTCAGCCTGGTAACAAAAATGATTAGGATGACGATCAAAAAGGCATTTTAATGGAAGACTGAAGGTATTCTCCCCAAAAAAAATTATGCTTCACACATCACACTATGTCACAATGTCTTTTCCCTAAGGTGACAAAGCACATGTCCTCAGTATACATAATTCCATCCCTCTTCCATCCTCTGACCTATAAGCTCATAGTACACTGATCTATATAAAACATAAGGTCATGCATAGGCCAACGTTGGGACAACATGAAAGGATCTAAACAGAAAGGATCTTGTGCACTACAGGACATTAATGCCAGGACCTTTTTTCTGTGATGCAGAATTCTATTCACTCTGTGACCAGGCCATTCCTAGCAAATATAGTATTCATTCATTCATTCATTCATTCATTCATTATCTTCCGTTTTATCCCCTATTAGGGTTGCGGTGGGGTTCCCCATGCCCATCCAGGGGAGAATGTTTCAGGCGCTGGGCAGATACACCCAGGACAGGGCTCCAATCCATCGCTGGGCACACACTCACTCACACAGACACACTCTATATGTGGCAATTTGGAGAACTCAATTGACTTGATCCATGTTTTTGGACTGTTGGAGGAAACCGGAAAACCCGGAGGAAACCCACGCGGACACGGGGAGAACATGGAAACTCCACCCAGATGGGGATTCGAACCGGGAATCCCTAGTGCTGAGAGGCGAACATGCTAACAACTAAGCCACCGTGCCACCAAGCAAATAAAGTAGTTTATATAATTAAAATTAATGAGATTGAAAAAAGTGTAAATAAAAACATACAAGTAAACAGTAAAGTAAAAGTAAAGTATCTAAGACAGGCCTGTTAAAACATTTCCATAGCAGATTCAAGTGTAACATGTATAAAAATGCATTACTTATAACATTTATTTTGTATAAGGTATAAAAAAGAAATCTAATCTAATACCCAGAGAACATTTCTAATTAGGTTTACTTTACACAGAACTAATGCATAGCAAGCAAGATAGCAATATAATGTGCCAAAATCTAGTTCAGAAGGTGATAGAGACTTGCTACATATTTAATAAAAGAACAAAGCAATCTAAATAAATAAGAGGTGCAAATTAAGAGGAAACTGGGTGTTGTTACAGCGGTCTGATCTAATGTATTTGCGAATAACTTGTTTTGCAATACAGGTCTGTGCAAAAGTTGATATGAAGCCATCAAATCAAGTCTATTTGCTTCACACTACATTTATTAAATGGTGTGTTACATTTGCTGCTGCAGGAATGGGACTCAGCTGAGTGTTCATTTCAACACTGAAGACTTACTTTCGTGCTTGGCTGCTCCCCATGTGTGCCGCGGGACTCCTGGACTTTTTATCATCGCTCTGCCGGCTGATTTTAAGGCGTCCATGCTCTGAGGCGCTCGTCTCGCAGGTGTGCAGCTCTCTGCTCGGCACGTCGGTTGCAAGATGCGACAAACTGCGAAAACGCGGTCAGGCTGTTCAGCGCTGTGCGCTCAGCTCCATCAACGCACTGCAGCCACGCGGCCGCCGCGCAGCCCTGCATGCAAAGGTGTGTGCGCGCCTGCTGGCCACGCCCACTTCTTGGTACGTCATGAGGTGGCCGCATGAACAAAAGGCGTTACTGGTTTTGTTGCGGGCGGCATGGTGGCTTAGTGGTTAGCATGTTCTCCTCTCAGCGCTAGGGATTCCCGGTTCGAATCCCAATCTGCGTGGAGTTTCCATGTTCTCCTCGTGTCCACGTGAGTTTCCTCCGGGTTCTCCAGTTTCCTTCCACAGTCCAAAAACATGGATCGAGGTCAATTAAATGCTCCAAATTGCCCCATATAGAGTGTGTCTGTGTAAGTGAGTGTGTGCCCAGCGACAGATTGGCGCCCTGTCCTAGGTGTATCTGCCCAGCGCCCGAAATGTTCTCTTCTGGATGGGCATGGAAACTCACCGTAAACCTAGTAGAGGATAAAGCGGAAGATAATGAATGGATGGTTTTATGGTGGGTGGCACGGTGCCTTAGTGGTTAGCATGTTCTCCTCTCAGCGCTAGGGATTCCCGGTTCGAATCCCAATCTGGGTGGAGTTTCCATGTTCGTGTCCGTGTGGGTTTCGTCCGGGTTCTCCGGTTTCCTCCCACAGTCCAAAAACATGGATCAATTTCAATTTAATTCAATTAAATTGAATTCCCCAAATTGCTCCATATAGAGTGTGTCTGTGTGAGTGTGTGCCCAGTGATAGATTGGCACCCTGACCTGGGTGTATCTGCCCAGCGCCCGAAACGTTCTCCCCTGGATGGGTATGGGGAAACCCCCCCCCCCCCCCCATCCATAAAGGATGGATGGACGAATGGATGGAATTGACTTGCCCAGACATTTTGCATTTCACTGCAGTTTTGTCAGTCTGTCCTCCCGCGCCCTCTTCGGGCGCTTAATAGTTACTACAATGCACTCGTTAAGGTGCTTAACATACGTACGTTTATTTATCTCATGAGACAATAAAATCGACTCATTTCAGGATTTAATATATAGCCAGTGTTTAGGCACGTTAAAGGCTGAAAAGTCTAAAATAAAATGCAATCTTTAAGACAAGCATGCTGTCCAGCATCAGCCTAATGTAGCAAATAATGCTAGCTTAATAAGCATACTACAAATGTTTTCTTAAAAATCATATTTTTCCTTTGTCTTTTAGGGCTCACTGACCACATAATGAAAATATACACACTATTTAAATAGATAGCCTCTTGTCAATATAAAAAAACACCCTTTAGTTACATGTTGAGGTTCTACCTTGCCTGATTAGCATTGCTTACTTGTAGAGTATAATGTCAAAATGTTCTTCATTTACATTGTTTGCTTATGGCATCATACCTTTAAAGAAGTAGCACAAAAATAACATACATGGGGGCAATAAAGAACAGAGAAAGCTTTGTTAATTTAACCCATATTTTGCACTTAATAGAGGTCACATTTGTGCTTATTGTATTAAGTCTCTTAAACAACCTCATAATAAGAAGAATCTAGTGACAAAGTGACAAATATGAGAATAACAACCTTAGTTGTCCATTTCTTGCCCTTAATACATTTTAGTCCTTTTATTTATGTATTAAACTTCATAAACCCATTCTATTACTTTATTTTAAAAAGAAAAATCAATCAATAAAGCATTTTCTATATTCTGGATTCCATCCATGCTGCTCTCTGCTAAGTTAATTAGTTCAGTAATTAGAGAAATAGGTCAGGGTTCTGCTATAAATAACAAAGAGAAGGCATTTTAGTATGCACTCTTTTAAACTGATAACAATAAAGGTTTGGTTATTTTATCTGAAAAGACAGCATTACCACAATCCTGCTTTTCTTTAGTTCATAACTATTAGAAACGTCAACATAAAACAAAACAAGAGATTAAATGCATTTAGACTTAGTAAAAAAACTAAATCCAGTGTCATTATTTTCAGCTGAATAGTAAAAACTGCAGTAAATACAATATGCGAATCCCAAGATACCATACAGCAAAACCGCCTACAGAACTATCAAAATAGATTTCATACCTCGTAGTAAACAGATGAATGTAAAACTACACTACAGACTGCTGTAATAATCATGCTGTGATTGTTTTTCATTTTATTGTTATTGAAGGGATAAAATCATACAGCCACTCAATACAAAGGTGTTATCCAGCTATAAGAAGGGTTAAAGAAATAAATTAATTAGTATACCAGTTTCATTGTAGCATAGTACAAAAAAAGGCATTTGACTAATTTGCACACATGCTTTCAGCCTTTTTGTCCATATTACTATCAGTAGTTGGCATTAAGTTGGCAGCTGCCTTGGACAATTGTCATCAAGCTTGCTGTCCATGTTCCTGCTCCACTCCGCACTGCTTTACTGATTTAGCATGAATAACAGGCTAGAAGCAGTTGGTGGGAGGTACAGTGAGCGGTAAAATAGAGTAAGGATTAAACACAGTCCCTCTCTATGGCTGGATCTGAGTCTTCATCCACTGGCTGGATTGAGGCAAAGAGAGGATCATGGGAGAGTTGAAGGGACTCTGCTGAAAGACTTCTACTGGAGAGAACACTGCTCAGACTGGGCTGTCGACAGCCACGTGGCTGCGCTTCAATCTCTACCTGCACCTCAATGTTTTTCCCTTCCCTGTGGTGAAACAAGGCAAACAGTAATTTTAATGTCTCAAATGTCAAATATGTATAGGGGACATAAATATCAACTTGTCTTAACAATTTCAAATTCTAAAGCTAACCTCTCTGCATGTAAATGAGAAACTGATTGAAGTCTGTACCAAATAATTGTATGAATGGCCGCTAAACACCTTTAGTAACTTTAAAACATATTCAAGTTGAACTACAGTCAGTCAGCTCTCACTATTCATCAATATCTTAAAAACACACAACATGGTTCAAGATGAAACACTCACTGGAGAGGGTATGAAGTGGACAGCAATGAACCAAGATCTAAATAGTCTACAACAGCCAAACAGTCAAGAGTGGTCTTAAATTCCAGTATTGATAAGAAACTTATTAATAGTGACAGGAGAAAATCTATTTATTTTTATACTCTGCTTTTTGTGCTGATCCAATGCAATCATATTTAATTTAATTCATCGGGACACACCTCAAGGCAAAAGTTTGAGTGCTGCCAAAGGCACATGCTTCAGCTGCATCAGTGTCTTCTAACTGGTCATCTTGCTTGGAACTAAATGTCTGTCTATCTTCAGGCGGATCGAAAAGTTCCTCAGGCTGAGGCGAAACAGCACTAGTTCCAGCAAATACTGCTGCTTCCTCAACAGTCACTTCCTGGAGACTGGCTTCATTTAGAACAGACTTGGACTCTTCATTCCAGTGATCACTGACTACATGAGAAAACAGAAGACCTTAAAGAGAAGTTGAAACTTTATCAGCCAAGGAGGTTGAATTGTCAATATTGCACTTGTATTCACATTTTATTAATATGGAAATGTTAGCTAAAATAATATGTTACTTTTATAAAGAGGCAACCCGTGCCTATGAGTATTAGAGATGTTCCTTTATGGAAGACTTACGGTTTGCCAGATCTTCTAGCTGTATCTTGTGTGTCTCAGGGTCTTCAGTCTGAGTCCTGCACCAACCATTTCGACACAGTGACATGGGAACCACACCGTAAACATAAGTCAACATCAGAGGTACCCCGACCGCTGAAAAATACAGCCGGTAAAATAAGCAAAGTTGATCTTAAAAAAAATGATCTATTAACCTGTTTAATACAATCCAGAAAAAAAGTTATTTCACTATATGCTCTTAGATTAAACATTCAGATTAATTTCAACTCATTTATCCTCAATGGATTCCATGCCAAATACATTTTAAGCAACCAGATTATATTTCCTTTGTACCAGACACAAGCAATTTTTTTCAGAAATATTTACAGATTATTTCTGGTATACATTCACCAGCCACTTAATTGGGGCTAAAATGGCTAAGGCAAGACTGCAATTAATTGTGATGGGGTAAAACATGGGTAGTTAAAGTTAATGTGCCCATTATCAAAGCATGTAGAATATGGAATTCCCATGAGGCAGTACATCTTCCTAAAAATACATTAGCATAACTTGCAAGTGCAGTGATACTGATGTGGTGGAGTTTTGTTACTATCCACAATTACATGACTGGATCTGACACAGATGTGATTTAAATACTGCATGTTTGCAAAAAACAACAATAACAAAACTAAGGTTAAATATGTATTATTGATCACCCTAAACTAAGTCTTTAAAGGTAATGAAATAAGTAGTTAAAGGAAATAACATAATGGCACTGTAATCATACAGGAATAATGCAGAAAGCAAAGACTGAGGCCATGATCATATAAGCTAGATGATAAAGACCCATCATTCTTCTCAGTGAAGGGAAGAACAGAAGAGCTTTGTTGAGGCCAATATGTAGCAGTTTTGTGCTCTGGATACAGGGTCTCTGTGTGGCCCAGTTGGGAATTAGTGCTGGAGAACAGACAGTGCTACTGACAGGCTAGAAGAAGGAGTTACAGAATGCCATGGAGCCCACCATGACACTTCTGTAACAACAAGCATTTGTAATTTTACCACTAAAACCTTTAGTGCACTGCTACTGTTAGAGACATATGACTCATCAAAGGTTGTAAAAAACGTGCAAGGAAAAATCAAAACAAAACTTTCCCACAATAAAGATAGAAAGCTGAACCTGCATTTGTTTCCATGGAAGCAAGCACATGGTTGGCACTTACAGGAACAGCATGTCAGTAAGAAGACAGTATGTGCATGAATGAATAATCGTATTCAATTGCAGAGTTAAACACTTCTGTAGAGATGGCCACAAGGGAAGCTTTGTTATTAAAATGTTATAATGCTAATATTATCCTTTACATTGGAAAAACAAAATCAAACGGCTTACATTTATTACAGATAAAAGCAAGCTGCCAGTATATTCAAGGTCTCCAGAGAACTGTGACTGTCAAGTGAAAATGTCTTTTCCATCACATTTTTACAGACATGTTTTATATTATGGTTTTATGGACATATACTGACATATGCTGCTGAAAAGTTTCTTACCCACAGTGACGGCTGCTAAGACTGGAGAGACGAACACTGATGTCATGACCCCGCTGGCCACAGTCAAGTAATGCTTACTTCCTGAGATATTGTTTTTTTTACAGCGGCCATGAACCTGAACAGAACAGTGTGTAAAATAATTTTTAAAAAAGTATAATAGAATGTGTGTTACTGGACTAAATTAAGGACCAACAACAGATATCATGTAAGCATTAAAGTTTTACTGAAATATTTAGACGGCATACATCAAATAAAAACTACCAACAATATTACTGCCGTCGAGACTAAATCACGGAAACAGCGTTAATAAAAGTGTGTATATGAAGTAAAACGGTAATAAAAGTTTATTTACCCTGCGGCCCATGTATATTGGGATGCCAACAATAATGACTGGTATAGCAATTCCTGCAATGAGTGAAATCACCACTGGTGCCCCTAGGAGCATGCCCACCTGCCACAGGACCTTTCGTGTCTGTGACCATGGCTTTTTCCCCCAGAAAGTACAGCCTGAGGGACTGCGAGAAATACAAAGTGGAAAAAGTGCGAACATAATTTCAAGTAGTACACCTAAAAGATGCATGACACATTTGACATAAAGAAAAAAGATTGTGCATGCTCCTACGAAATCCATGATCAATTTTACACAGAACCACCAGCAATATTAAACATCCATATTCAAACAGCTACAGGAATAAATGATTAAATATTCTATTTGCACTTTGCACAGAACCTGTGCTAAAGTTATTTGAACATTACACTAAATGTTTAAATATATTTTATGCAATTTATCAAGAACCATGCTGTGAATCTAATCATGATATAATACCATTAGTAGTGGGTATGGAGTCAAATTACACAAAGCTTTAATGGTTCTGTTTCCTTCAATGTGTGTGTGTGTGTGTGTGTGTGTGTGTGTGTGAGTGTACCTGAGGTAGTGCACATCTGTGATCTCCTGCATACACAGCCAGCAAAACTGACAAGCACAAACTGTGCAGTTCATGCGGTTGCAGCTACCATCATTGGTCTTCATAATATAGGCACCACAGCGTGGACAGGCCTTTATCTCCTCCGCATCTAAAAAAAGAAAGTCAAAAAATGAAATCAAATCTGAAAAAGACGCATACATTCTCTTTTTGAATGCTAAAACCAAGGTAAAAAAATAGCATTCAATATACATTTTAGTAAACATGATTATATAGAAAAAGATAAAAAATAGCAAAACATTTTTTCATTTCCCCTTATCAATTAATCATTCAAGTATCTTGACTTAATTGTAACCCTACTTAGCTTTTTAAAGTGAAAAATAAAGTTATTTTTCTAGGTGAAAAAATTAAATTAAAGGACATCACTATAAACAACCAAAACATAAAAACATATTTTATGCCATACCTCCACCTGATTCTTCACTAAAAACGTACAGCCCCGAGGCATCATTGGCACCAAGTGTGTGACGAGCACGCTGGCGTCTGGCCTGATCACATGTCTGGTCTGGATGCCATAGCTGACGACAGTGGTAGCAGAACTCAGTGTCACAGCCCTCACGACCACAGCTCAGTTTAGGACACTCAGCACACCCATATGCGATCACTGCATAGCTGATTTAACAATAACAACTATAAATGAACTGAAAAGACATCAATTTATAATCATTATTACACATTAGCACACATAAAGTTAAAGTCTCGTTTTAGAAATGGAGAGTTATGGAAACTGTGATTAAAACCTTTATATTTACATATCCCACCAAACAAATATAGAAATATAATGTGAATCAACATTAACACTGACAATTATCAGACAGTTAAACAGATAATTATTGGTAAGAAGAAAAAACATTAAAAGCATGGGCTGAAGTGATGTTAGAAATTACATGTACAGAGGGTTTACCTTTAAAGATAATTAATCTACATAACTCCTTGAAATACCACATTATTTTTAATAAGCAAAATTTAATAAGCTAAAATTTAAATCATACATTTTTTATAACTAATTATAGGTTAGCTGTAGCTGGATTTAAAAGCCAGACCTACTGTTAAACCTGCTTTCCCATCACTAGGCCTCTTCTGTTGCTGTGAGGAAACTCTGGCTTCTATAGTCATGCATAATTCAATATCAATAAACACTTAACCATGCAGACCCCGTAATATATAACATGTTGTAAAACCTACAAAATAAAAATATTATGCGTAAAATGTGGCCTTAATCCATAGAATCAATGGACCTTCTGGCTGTAACTGTGCTATCTTAGTAACAATAAATAAACAACATTTTATTAGTTTAACATGACTATACATAATAATGAGCATTAAAGTAGAGAAAGATAGTAACTTAAATAATGTGATAATGTGTTAACCTGCAGTCTGGAGCTGGGCACCAGCGTGTGTCAGGATCAGAAGCCAGAAAGCGACGCAGCTGAAACTCCTCAAAGCGCTCCAACAGTGCACCATCATCCAGAATTGCACGCACATCTGGGGGTGCAAGTGCCTCTGGGCACTGTGGGCAGGCAATACCCACGCGGCTCTCTGAGATTTCAATGCGCAAGTACTGGCGTAGGCAGTCGGCACATGCACGATGCGAGCATGAAGACAGGCTGGGAAAGTGGTTACGCGGCTGGCTTAGCAAGCAGAGTGGACACTCGACAAGGTGCTCAAGCAACTGCTCCTGGCTGGAAGAGGAAAGTGAGACCAGTCCTGTAGAGCCACTGCTCATGCACTCTACAGCCTGCTCAACCTCAATTCCTTCAGTCTTAACTGAGTCTCCTTCACCTGTTTTACCACTTGCTTCTCTCTCATTAAGAATCAGCTCCTGCATAGAAAAAAACAGCTGTATGAAATAGCTGTATGAAACCTAAGACCATTTCAGGTGACATAAGCAATCATTACTTTTTACTAATGCTTAGCCCCTGGTATAAACATACTTGCCCGTAATTGCCCATTAGAAAGCAAATGCAGATCACGGGATCTGTTCTGAACCTTTAAGAAATTTATTATAAACACAAAACGTGTGTGTATGTGCAACGTGTTTATGGTACACACGTGCATTGATGTGGCAGGAGTAAACTGAGGAGTTAAAAACCAGTGTTGCCAGGCATCAGCTGATCAGCCATACTATAATTGTAAGTAAATACAATGTGGATAAGCCCAGTTAACAGATGAGGCTGTTAACTCTTAGCACTGATGTACAAGCCTTAGGAAAAAAGAATAATAAAAAAGAAATGTTATCCAAACACAGCAGCAGCAAGAAGATGAGTCTGATGTCAGGTATATGCTTAAATTAAAAATAAGAATTAATTAATTAATTAATTAATTAAATAAAGAATTAAGGAAATAATAAATTAAAAAATGTAGATTGTTGCGCATAGCAAAAGCCTACTTATTAAAGAAATGCTACATTTGTATTCAATTCAGCAAACCACAGGTCCAATTAAAAAGCTTCTGAAAGCAAAATCAATATATTAATGCTGTGTGAATTGTGGTTACCGAGTCTTCAGTTGGACCATTCAGTTAAAACCCTTTTAAATTACAGCCATGACATTGTTTGTCACAATCTTTGTTATTGTGTTTGCCATTGAACAAAATATACTCTAAATGAAATGTAGATTTGCATTAAAAGCCATGTAACAAAATGCTTAATTCATGTTTAAAATGGCCACAACATACACCATATACTTGTACATAAATGTAACCTAATAACTTTCCTACCTGTTGTGCAGGCTCCGGTTCATTGGGTGTAAGAGTGATGACTACTTCGTCTCGACTCAAAGCTGTAACGGGTTTCTCATTCTTCGAGTCTGATTTGGGCTTACGGCTAAAGAAACTGAGGAAACTAAAAGGTTGGGACTGCTGCTTGGGCCGTTTCATGGTAGAAGGTGTCAAAGTCCAACCAACCCAACATGAGTTAATAAGGTCCTTCCTATGTGTGTGACAACAAAACATTCATGGCTCATGGAAAAGATGCAGTAAAGAAGGTACTGGGACAGAGAGGCCCTTAAGGCAGTCATTACTGGAGGTCATCCTTTACTTTCTGCTCTTATGTTAAATATTGTCATTTTGAACTCTTATGTATCTCCTGATACCAGTACATGACCAACAGATCAAGACAATCTATCCTGAAAAAAAGTGAAACAGCAGAAGGTTAGCAAGTGAACTGTGAAAAAACAAGAATAAAATAAAACTTTACCTGTATGCACCAGCTCATGTAATATTATAATTCAAATGTTTCCAGCATGTAAAAACTAAAATAAATTACTTTTAATCGTGCAATAAAATCCCTAAGTAATATTGAGTGTAACATATAAATACGCAGCCATTACAAAGGCTCATTAACTAAAGTGATGCTAAAGTAGATGCTACTAATTAAAGTGACAGGGGATGCAGTAGGAATGCAACAAAGCTCAGTATTTTACATTATTAATGCTAATAATAATAATAATAATAATAATCATCATCATCATCATAATGCACAGTATTATTATGTTATGTTGGGAAATCAAAATGACAAAGTGATATATTTAATATATTTTATAAGAAAAAGACAAATAAAAAATATTATGTATAATAAAAAAAGATTTCTTACATTTATAATAAGCAATCAATTTTTTCATAAAGGAGAGGCTGATTTTTCAAAACAACATACCTCAGTCTTGTGAGACTGTCCCTCTTAGCAACATATGACCCTTATTTACCTTAAAGCAGTTGTAGTGATGAGTGCAGTTCTTACACTTCTTATTGCCTCGTAAATCCACTTTGTAAATTAATAAAATACTAAACATTAACTCTAAACCTTAAAGCCAGTACTAGCCTAAATTCTTTCCATGATGTCCGTTAGAATTTTACTATTTTATGAAATCCAATTGTGTCTCTTATTACTGTTAATATTTGCAACACTTTTTAGAAACCAAAGCTTAAACACAAGACACAATTTTAAATGTTTGTAATGTCACAACTTCCCCATCTCACTCTAAGTAAGGCATCTCTATAAGAGACTTGGTTACTGTGAATGTCAGTATCGAATGACAGTATCGTATGCCTAACATAAACTCATCAGCCTTTTCTCATCAATCCCCCAGAGAGTATCTAGACAATAGTATTAGACATTTAGAAGAGAGTACAGACAGTAATAGTTTCTAAGACCATACACTTATATACTGCATAAAAAATGAGGAATGCTTTAAATAATGCTGAAGGTGTGTTTTCAAACCAACAGTCACAACATGCACATCCAAATAATTTCTAAAACTGGTCCCTTCCAAGAAAATGGATGGATAAATAAATAGATAGAGTGACTGATATCTACAGTTTAAAAGCTATGGTGTCTTCAAAGACCCATCTGGTTCTAAACAAGCTAAATATAGCTAAATACTTCTATTAAGAGGGTGCCCTCCTCTTTTCACTTCTATTTTAGTGGCCTCTACTATAATAATGAACTGCAATTTACCTTAATATTTTGGGCATCATGAATTAACTAAAAAAATTATATGGCCAAGTATGATTATAATACAAATGAATATAAATATGATCTAAAAATAGAGTTGTAAATTAAAATAAGTATGGGGGGGGGGGGGGGGGGGGGGGGGGGGGGGGGGGGGGGGGGGGGGGGGGGGGGGGGGGGGGGGGGGGGGGGGGGGGGGGGGGGGGGGGGGGGGGGGGGGTGTGTGTGTGTGTGTGTGTGTGTGTGTGTGTGTATGTGTGTGTGCTTTAAAATGAACAGAGAAATATGTTTCAAATACTCAGTAACTGATTAAAGCTACTATTGAGGAACAGCACTTATTCTTCTCTATGCAAAAAATTCAAGTTTACAACATTTAAACATTAAAGGAAATGTGAAACGTGATTAATTATATATACTACTTCTCAATCATTAGTAATGTCATAACCAGTGTACTTGATATTAATAATTACATTCTAGCCCTGGAGTGTATTTTATTATTATCCATTAAATATATTGGAGGTAAATAACTAAATACTGTCTATAAGAGGTCAATTGGCAAAGTTTCTTGAATGATGCCATTATCAGTAAACACCATTATAAACACTATCCTGTGCAATTGGTTTAGTAAGAGTGAAATAACGCAAATGCTCTATTGCACAAGTAGCTTCAACACTAGTATCATTTTTATTACAAATCGAACGATGGGCTGTGTCTCACACCGGCCTGTATCGAGTGGATGATGGCAAGATTACCCCGTTAGACAGTGAAAGTCATACAGACATTATCTCATCGGTTCAGGTGATGCCAGGGCGCTGCGTTAGCAGGCAGAGCTTTAAACCAGAACCCTGGCTGCTTCTCTGTGTGCTGCCTCATCAATTAGTGCACTGACTTTCCCTCCTTCCACCAGTCGCACACTCCTCGGTAGCTAACACTTACATCCAGCATGAAACGAGCGGCGTGTAGAAGCATTTCTCCGTCATCAGGAGATCATCAGTACAGTGTAAACGCTTACACAAGCGCGTTTTCCATCATTAATCACTGGCTCTGTTGCGGGCATCACCGCACTGCAGGGAGTGGCAAGGTTATTAGGCTACGTCTACTGCTGTTCCTATTGAATTAATGCGGCCGAGTGCAATTACTAGGTATAGGGTTTTGATATCGTTAACATGCTGATTAAACTGCTACTGGTTTAGAGATAAACGGAAAATGAAAAGCAATCCGCTCCTTACCTTCCATTCGCCGCGTTTATCTTGTTGCTGCTGAGAAGACACTCCACTAGTTCCGCCCACTAAACCGTCAGGAGCAAGCTCCGCCCACTGCTGTAAAAGCCGACAGTTCTAGCGGTCAGGTGGTGAGGTCAGTGAGCCGTGACGTCACGGAGGAGATTCCCTTTAAAGTACAGAGATAGCAGGAGGACAACAATGGCATTTAATATGAGACCCAGAAATACACGTGAAAGGGTGAAAACTATTCTCACTACAGTAATCTTCAATATTAATTATATTAATATTACATTTGGTCATTTAGCAGACGCTTTTATCCAATGCGACTTACAATGTGAGCACAGGGTTGGCAGCAGCATCCCTGGATCAATGAGGGTCGAGGGTTTTGCTCAAGGACCCACAATGGTAAAGTTAATAGACCTGGGATTTGAACCCACAACCTTCAGATGAATCGCCCAACAGCCAAATCACTGAGCTATACCCGTGGTATATTATAATACAATTGTTATTATTATTGTTGTAAGTGTAAAATATATAATATAATAGCAGTAAAGATCTCGTTTCTTCACAGGTCTCTCCTAGGTTTGATTACCATGGAGGAGTTAAAGTCATTTTTTCATGCCTTCCTCGTGTCTGTGTGGGTTTCCTACAATGTCCAAAGTGTTCTTCCTTTTTTTGTTGTGGTTTTGAGTTGGCTTTATAAAGTTTTATAGCATTCCTGGTGGTTCCTCAGCAAGGTGGTTCAATTAAGGTGATTTATAAGTTTGCTTGTTCCATCATAGCATTCATTTTCTTGCAGAGTGACCCCCCCCACACACACACATAACACTAGTATTGGATTAAGTGAAAGATAATGGATGGATGAATGGATTCATTGTAATAATAATAATTAAAATTTTAATACTTAACTTATTCCAGCGATGGATTGGCGCCCTGTCCTGGGTGTATGTGCCCAGCGCCCGAGATGTTCTCCCCTGGATGGGCATGGGGAACCCCACCGCGACACTAATAGAGGATAAAGCGGGAGATAATGAATAAATGAATGAATAAATGAATGAATACTTAACTTATTCTTCTAAACGAAAACACTGAAAAATAAAAAATTCGGCAGTCTTCATAGTTAGATAAATTAGGCATTACAGCATTGTCATTGTTAACTACGTTTTCTTTTTAGGTTACAGAAACTGACTTACATACATTTATACTTCACCACATGATACGTATGTGTTAGTTTCTTTAGAAACCTTGTAGTATTTTTTTTAGGAGTAATGACTACAAATCCCAGGATGTTGGACATGCTACGTGTTTCCGGAAACGGATACACGCAAAGCGGAAGAAAATGTATACAATGGCAATCTAGAAATCAATTAACTTACGAAAAAAACACATTAATTGCCTTTCTTTGCGGTCGTTGTGAAGTGACAATGGCGGACATGTAATATCAGCGTCCTATCGGTCTTTCCCCCGCGTTTGCCGTTTTCATCACACCTTTGGAGTGCAGTTTGGTGAGGGCAGCAGAGGTAGATATTCTGATTAAATTATGTCGAGATGAAACTGGATATAAAACTGAGATTACATGTTTAAATAGCGCGAGTTCTGCGTGTACGGGCTTCGTGCGGCTAACATATCCACCAGCATGTCCGAGCTCACTGTCTGCTGGCCTCTGAATCTGCAGATTTTATATGAAAATGTTTTTAACTCCTTTCTTAATCAAGGATTTTAATTTGATTATCTTGTTGTGACAGGATCAGTCCACATGGGCGTGGCAATGCAAGTGATATGATTTGCATGTCCAGATATTGACTTGGTATAGAAAAATTAGATTATACTCCATCAGTTACAATGTTTATCATAAGGGTGCAGCTGTATGATCCTGATGATGATGTTAGTACAATATACATTTGATGCTGTTGTAGGATCCAGATCATGATATTATAACCAGCTTTATTACACTGTTTATAATCATTTAGCTCGAAGATCTAGTAGATATTTTTAAAAACACATTTGTTATTTGTTATTTGTTTATTAATGCTTATATTGCTGTGGGTTCTAGATCATGATGCAAGTATCAGCGTTATTGTAGTATTTATTACTAATGATTCAGCTGTAGATTTAGACTATGATGTCATACCAGCTGCAATATAAGTTTTAATAATGTAGGATCTAAATCACGGTATTAGTACTAGCTTCATTACAGTGTTTAATAATAATTCTGCTCTAGGATCTAAATCATGATATTAATACCAGCTTTAGTACTCAGTCAATAATGATTTGGCTCTGTGATCATCAACAATTTTAAATCACCTTCATTTATTATTTTTTTAAATACTTATATTGTTGTGGGTTCATGAGGTCATCATAAACCTGCAATACAGGGTTTGATTATAAGGAGTTTGCTATAGCATCTAGATTAAGCTAATAATACCAGCTTTATTACAGTGTTAATAATGATTCTTCTGTATGGTCTAGATAATTTTAGTATCACCTTTAATATAGAATTTATTACTAATGTTTCAGCTGTAGGATTTAGATTATGATGTCATACCAGCTGCAATACAAGGTTTAATTATAAGGATTCTGCTAAAGGATCTAGATCATAATATTAGACCAGTTTAATTAAAAGGAACGTAGAATATATTACCAACAACTTCATTACAGTTTATTGGTCAGGACCCTGACAGGTCAAAAAAAGAGCAGGAACTATTCATGTTATGAATGATCATTAGCACTGCAGTTACACTGACATGATGTTGGACAGGTAATGTTTGTTGTGCTGAGTCGAACTCTGTTCGTTGCTTATTTCTCATTGCTCCAACATGTATATAAAAATTAGAGATGGGAGCTTGTTAGTTTCTGCACAGTTTGTGTTAATCTTCTAATCTGTAATTACTGCTCACAGGATGCTGCCTGCTGGTGGCTGGACATTTTTTAGTAGTTCTCATTTAAGCAGAAAAAAAACTGCACTACTGCTGTGTTTATTCCACACATACCAGAATATGATCTCTGTGGTGTTCCTTTGGGAGTCCTGCTTATTAAAAAGAAAACAGAATAAAAGTGTATGAGTGTAAAGATATGATGTTATTACCAGATTTATTAAAGCATGACATTATTAATAATGCTGTTATTGTGTCAGTACCGATTTTATTGCAGTGTTAAGTTAACTTTAATGTGTTTGTCAGAAAGAATGATCTAATGGTTGCAGAACGTGTGGTAGAGAGTAAGAATCAAGGAAGGCTGACTGGAAGATGCCAAGAAAAAAACAACAGAATCCACAGCCTGTAAAGTGTAAGTGTGATAATGCTGGGTATCTATAATATTACAGTTTAAATATTATGCTCATGCTTAACATTTTTACTTAAGCCATGAAAGTTGTTTTGTTCTATATGAAAACAACACATTTAAATTTATATATGAATTGATATGACACAAACATGTTTGATTCTTGAGGCAAAACTTTATACTGTTAAAAGTCATTGTACTTAAAATATTTTTATTTTTCTATAAAAATAAACATATCTACTATATGTTATCATACTATAATAATCCAATTCTAAAACACCATTTAGGATGGCGGTTCAGTACTAGTCTAGATATTTGGTATTATCTTTCAGTCCAGTTGCAATTCTAATTGGTAATATATGAAAACCTTACATATAAAATTAATAGTTCTTATTATTAGTTTATTTAAAGTGCAGCTTGTTTAGCATCAATTATATAGTGAAAGTTTGACTTGTGTATATAATGTAAAAAGTTGAAAAAATAGTTGTGTTTTTCAGTTATGGTTTCTTAAGATTCTGCAGTTCAAGTTCTTTGCAGGCTAAATTGTACATTTTTTTTCATATTTTGTAAGTTCCTTTGGGTGAATGCTTATACAATGTCCAGCAGATGGCAGCAAAGTATTGGAGTGGAAATGTATCCACTTTCGAAACAGTCTCTTTAATACACTCTGAGGTGTTAATGAATTCCAACGCCATTGCTATGACCTAACCCCTCATAGTAATTCATTACCATTATGTCACTGCAGTCTGAGAATAAATAAATATATAAACATATCTATAATAATTTCTGATCAAACATTATGATTACATTTCATTAATATAAATAATTCCTATTAAATGTATCTAGTGTCAGAATATATGTTTAGGGTTGTACAGTAATGTACTAAATTATGCTATTTAAACCCTATTTAATACAACATTAAGCCCTGCTTAAGGCATAATAAAAATCACATTAATATACCTTTAATAAACATGTAAGTATGAATTCATTGGGTTTTTCAGTGGATTCTGAAGATGGTGTAGGTGTTACTACTACAGCAAGTCTTACCTTTGACAGCGATCTTCTTCTGGATGGAGATCTTGACTTCTCAGATGCTGAGAATGATGGCAAGATCATAGACCTAAAGAAATTATCAGGTAATTAATGAGCATAATAATTTGTGTATATATATATATATATATATATATATATATATATATATATATATATATATATATATATGTGTGTGTGTGTGTGTGTATGTGTGATACATCAAACCCAAATAAAACTTGTTGCTGCCAGACCTTCATGTAATTATGGTATACAAATTTGAAAGCTAAATCTTTTTTTTACAATTATAAATGTTTTATTTATTTACAAACCCTTTTAAAAAAAAAAAATTTAGTTGGTAACAGTCTGGACTTCTCAAATAATACTGCCTGGGAACTTGCTGACTACTCACTGGTTTCATGATGAAGATGACATAAAATGGGATAACCACAAAATTTCATTTAGCCACAAAAAATATTTTGAATTATTTGTTTTTGAAGCTTTTTTAATGTTAGTAAAAAAGTAAACATGGTTTCTAAAGTGTGCATTTTTAAGGATGATACTTTTTTAATTCCTTTCCTTTTTTGGCCTAATTTACCTTTCTCCATAAAAAGTCATTAAATTACTATACTCTGGTATTGCATAGGTAAGGTCAACAAACTAATATTTATTCAGGGATTTGTGACAGCCTACGCTGAGAAACAATCCTACTAACAGTATATCATTACAGTAGCGTTTTTTATTGAGTATTCTAATAAGTCTAGGCTGGTCATGTCTAATTACAGGAATAGACATTGAATGTTGATGTTGACAATTGTGTTACTCATTCAGCATTGTCAATGCCTGGAGTTTCATGTACTAGCATTCAATGCAAAAATGTTTTACAGCATTTACTCCTGTATGTAATGTGTTCAATCATCACAGCCAGCAGACTGTTCCATACATATTTAGCATTCTGTCCCACCCCCATCATAACAGAACAACATATTTCATGAATTTTAAACATTATTAAGACAAACTTTTCCATTTCAATAGCTACTGAGGACCAGATGCCATGCACGCATAGATGATAACTAAAGTAACAGCTTCTGAAAATTTATCTTTTTACTACGAAATCTGGAGATTGCAAAACCTTTGTTCTTGAGGTGGTCAGTAGCCCAGTTATGGGGATTTTTTTAAAAGTCTTTGCTTTGCTGTAATTACAGAATTTAACCAGACTTATTTAAAGCAGTGCTCGTTTAAATACATCTTTATTACTTTTTTCCTTTTCTTTTTATTAATAATATTAATAACAACTACCTAAACTGCATCTTAGATTAAAAAAAAGGTATTTAAAAGCTGTGGTTTAATATATAATGATAAAATCTGCCAAAGACAAATGGACCTTTTCTTTACCCACAGCTAAAATACTGAGCTCAACACTCCTGCAGTGTTCCGTGGGAGCACACATTCCGAAAATGGCAACTTGAAAAAGAAGCAATATACCGATATTATAAGGGTCATCAAGACCACCATCACCATCAAGTATGCCATTACAGGAGGGCATTTATTCATCATCATCATCATCATCATCTCCTCCCTGTGTTTATCATCATCATCATCATCATCATCATCATCATCATCAACCCCTCATCATCATCAGCACACAGCCATTATAGTCATCATCATTATCATTAGGCAGGGTAATCATCCACCATGGGTTTCTGACAAGCCCGATATAAAGGCCGGCTCAGGCTTCAGTCTGACTCATTTCCACGTGTTTGAGGAGAGAGCTGCAGACTAGAGAGGGACATAGAAACACCGCGAAATACTGACATTTCCATCGGTGTGTTTGTTCTTCCACAAGGATCCTGAAATTCTTTTTATCTGTGTAAGTAATAGAAGAGAATATTGTTTCCCATTTTTAAAAATTAAATCAAGTATCTTTTTCTCTTTTGTTAATTTAGTTAAACAGAGTGGACTGGGTAATTACATCATTTGTTATTTTTGAAAACACAATTCTATAACTCAACTCTTGTTTTTCTTTGACTTGTCACAGCTAACATCTGTTTGCCTAACGTCACACTGGGAGACGAAGAGAATTCCTTCAGCCCACTCACAATGGAGAGTGACCCCGATGACCTCCATACTGCTGACAATGATCATGATAATGAAGGCGGTCGGTCTGAGCCTTCATTTCCTCCCTGTATCTCCTGCAGAGTCTGCGATCGGTTGCTGGATGACAGCGAGCACTCCTGTCTGCCATTCTGTAAGAGTGGCCCAACCAGCACGGAGCATAGAAATGTGCATTTGGGTGAAAGAAGGGGCGTTGAGGACACAGGGCCTGAGGATGACCAGCTGAAGCTGCATTCCTGTACCTTGTGTGGCTTCTCTTCACGCTACACTAACCACGTGAAGCGGCACATGAAGACACACAATGGCGAGAAGCCGTACCGCTGTTCATTGTGCTCCTATGCCTCTGCACAACTGGTCAACCTACAACGACATTTGCGCATTCACACAGGAGAGAAACCATACAAGTGCGAACACTGCACGTTCGCTTGCAGCTCTCTGGGGAACCTGAAAAGACATAAACGAATGCACATGATCACAAATCATGCCCAGAATGCACAACAGCGCTTGCACATGGTCATCAATTCAAGTGAGACTCCACATCATTGTGTGTCTGCGATTACAGCCCTGGGCCTTAATACATTCCAGCAGATGCACATGGTTGCAAATCCTGCACAAAATGTACAGCACATGCTCAGGCACACCCCTGGAGCCCAGAATTTAAAGGAGGATGCCCCTAGTGCATCTGGAGAAGGTAGGGTTCAGTTATTAAATACTGTTTGCATTTTAACTTTCCTTCAAGCTTATTTTAATTTTTGAAAATGTTATTTAAATGTTTGTATTTAGTGAGTCTGTAACTGAGTCGTAACAAACATACAATCACTGTTTTTTACTAGAACCTCAACTCAAGCATTGCAGCATGCCATCCTGCAGCAGCTTTTTTCTAAAGTGATATGTATCCAAACACTATGGTTGGGGTCAGGGCACAGTGAGAGCATGATACAGCACCCCTGGGGCAATGACTGAAGCTCATTCAAATTCAAATTTAGATTAATAGCCCAGCACTTTGATCACTGAGCTACCACACCATAAAAGTTCAAGACTAAAGTCAAACATAGTAGCTGAGCAAAAAATAGATTCTTTGCACAGTTTTAACTGAAATTATAGTGTTGCCATTTTTAAATATAAACTATTTGTTCTAGAGACTTAAACATACAAATGCATAATGCAAACTGTCCAATATAACTTTTGATAAATTTGATAATTCAGTGGTATATAAACACTGCAGTGCTGGTACCCAGAGAATGTTAAAATGCAGATTTCAAAAATCTAATTTGAATGGGGTTTTTCTGGTTTTCTCTACGTTCCAAAAACAAAAGGTTAATTAGACATACAAAAAAAAATAATTCACATTTTATGTATATTTATTTTTCAGTTATACAAAAAAATATTCTTGGCTGAGATTTTGTATTGCCAACTCTTTGGAATATAGTAATTATCAGATTAAAGGCTTACATGCATGAAAATTGTACCTTGTTTTTTTTGGCTTGGTATTTTAGGGTTTAATATAATTTAATTTAACATGAGAGGATTAAACTATGCCCTACCTAACAATTATTAATTGTTACAGTTTAAGGCCGAACAGATTTACTGGCAGGTAGATGTAACGGCTCAATGACTATTAAAGTTCTGGATTATAATCCAAAAGAGGGCCAAGGGTTAAAGCCCAACTCTGCCAAGCTTTTAATTGCTGAGCCATTAAGCAGCATATACGATATCTCAGATAAAAAGGCAACATTTGTTTTGTTTAAAATAATAATAATAATAATAATAATATTAAAAAATAATAACATTTCTTTTTTAGGTAAAGCAACCATTGGAAGTGATGGCAGATTTCTAAAGTCGTTTGCCATCTTAAAGACAGAGCAGCAGCCCTGTACACGAGCACAGCCTGTTGCTCTACCCCCACTGCTCTTTCCGTTTACCTGCCGCCTTTGCGGCCTGGTTTTGGATGCTGAGGATGGCTCATCGGTGCAAATCTGTGCCAAATGCACGCTGGAAATGCTGACCAAAGAGTCAACAGCTAATGGAGGTGAGCAAGGACAACGAGGGGCTCGGGTGTACACTTGTGCTGCATGCCCTTTTCTCACACACTACCCCAACCACCTGGCCAGGCACATGAAGACACACAGTGGCGAGAAGCCATACAAATGTCCGCAGTGCCCGTACGCCTCGGCCCACTTTGACAATCTGAAGAGACACCACCGCGTGCACACAGGAGAGAAGCCCTACAAGTGCCATCTGTGTGACTATGCATGTGGAAATCTGGCAAACCTAAAGCGGCATCAGCGTGTACACTCAGGTGCCAAACCTTTTCAGTGCAGCATTTGCAGCTACAGCTGCAATCAGAGCATGAACCTGAAGCGACACATGCTGCGCCACACCGGCGAAAAGCCGCATAAGTGTCACCTGTGTACCTACACTACAGGCCACTGGGACAACTACAAGAGGCACCAGAAGAAGCACGAAGCAGGTGTGGACAGCTGGGAGAAAGAACCACTACCTGCCCATGATGAAGAGGCAGATGATGAAGAGGAGGTGTAGAATATTTTGGAAGTGGTGATTGTTTTGCTCATGGCGGTGTTACTGCACCAATATAAGCCATGTCATGTCTTTGAATGTCTTTTAACTTCATGACTGCTACATGTGCACAAAACGAAGGCGAATAAATTAGTTGAGATCCAAACATAAGTTTAAGAGGACTTTCGAAGCAAGTATGCTCACGTGATTCATTTAGTGCCAAACGGACATTATCTTCTAGTACTATGATCGTATAAACTCCTGTATTCAGCATTAACCTTGCAAATGTTCACTGAATTGCAGTGATGCAGATATATGTTTACTCTCTAAATAATTTTTTTAAGGCTTCAGCTTCCTAAGATTTAAACCTCCCTAATGTTAGTGTTAAAAAAATCATCATGCACAGTTCACTTGCAGAAAATGTGTGTTGATTCAGTTGTTTGTCTTTACTGTGAACTGACTGTTTTATCTGATGTTAAAATGGTGTATAGTGAATATTAGAATGTCATGCATAAAGCTCTATGTTGGTGTAAGTGGTTTATTTTAATAAAGTGTCTGGCATGAATTTACCACCAGTGGCATTTAAAAGGAACAATAAATTTTATATGCAGTTTATAACCGTCAGGTTGCAATGAAATGGTCAAGCGGTTGGTTGGAATACCCTGTGATGTAAGGTGCTTGAGTGTTCTCTTGTAATTATGCAGTTGTTTCAAAATTGCCTTAAATATTCAGAAATAAACCCCATGTGTTAATATTTGTGTATCTAATTTTCATGTTCATTTGATCGAATAAAGTGATGAAGCTGAAAATTTCCTGTGGTCACTGCTGAGAATAGTTCGGCACAAATAATTTTGTCTTACAATTCAATATTCAAAAATTCAGAAAGCTTAGTCTATTCCATAAAAAATATATTTACAAATATTCTATTTTATATATATATATATATATATATAGAGAGAGAGAGAGAGAGAGGGAGAGAGAGAGAGGGAGGACTATGTACAATTGTAATAACCAACATTTCATAACATACATCACGCATAGTGGCAGCAGTGAGAATCAGAATCTTGTTCTCAGCAATATGTGTGAAGAGAAAGAGTTATTGAATATGAATACGAGTCTATATGTAAATTTATTCTACCTAAGTATTCCAGCTGAGGACATGCCTGTACACTTACATATACTTGTATATTTAATTCTTATACTAACTGTGCAGAAAAGACGCAATCGCATTAACGAATTTTGGATTTGGCACCTACATTTATTGCAACTTGTGACCTTGCAGCCTTTTTTTTATCACTACTCATGTTTAAAAGCAAGAAAAGCAAGTAAATAGGTTTTCTAGGCCTGTGTAATATACTCTAAATTCTAGAGTACATTATTTTGAATAATCCTACTCTTTACAGATTTGCTGGTGAACACAGTGAAGTTGCCGGTTATAATACAGATTTAACCTATGGATGGAGAGCATTGAAAAAAAAGAAAAAAAAATTAAATCACATTTTTCTCACAATCAAATTTAATTGCATCTGGGACTCACACCTCTGTCATGCCAATCAAAGGAAAAGGTCTTGCTCAGACTTTCCGATTAAACTATGCAGTAACATCAGCATGGAACACTGAATTAAGCCATCTTCCTAACACTCCCATTGAAATAAGTTCGATTATACATTTCATGTAAGTATAAAACTGATCCATTTTATAGTACTTCAAAAATAAACCAAAAGAACTAAAAAGACAATCATTAAAACTCAGCTGTGGAATCTGTAAACACTATCGTTTGAAATTCTACACTCTCAAAGTCTACTTTTCTGTAAACAGCAATATACTTTTATTTCTATTTTTATACAGCTTAGATATATTTGATCTACTGCATGAGATTATTATACACTAATGAGAATACACATAGTAAAATGCTCAGAATACTATATTTGCATGTACATTTATAAAAGTGACATGATCATAATCGTTTAAATGTTTTTGTGCAAAATGCTTTTATGAATGATCATTTTGGCATTTATGAGAGTCCATAGATGTTGGTTAAAAAAACTTAAAAATGACAGATCCAAACTGCTTTCATCTTTCAGAGCATTTTCAACCATTCAAATCATCTGTTCGTGTTAACATTGTGCAAAATCAATGGTTCAGCATGTGCAAGCAGTTCTGACTGAAATCGACAGGATATTTCTCTAGAGTTTATGATCGCTGATTTCCATTTAACACTGAAATTGTATTAAAGCAGATGATTCAAAATGATGGAATTGGATTCAAGTCTTGAATCTTGATATGTAAGGCGATTAAACTGCAAGAAGGCAAATAAGAGTGGAAAAAAAATTGATGCATCTACATTAAACCCGTATTAAGAATGATGTTAAATGCTTTTGATAAAAAGTCGATCACACTTCTCTCCTAATTTCAGTTTTGTTCTGCCCCAACACTGACAATTGCAAAAAGCAGAAGTTTCAAGCTTCTGTTGCTAAGCTACACAAAACACTATGGGCAGGTTAGTATAAACCTAAGAACATGTACAATGATCATTTGGCAATTCTGAATCAGTATCATCCTTATCCATGTCACAAACAATACTTAAGGGAAATAGCTCAGGAAATTATCTTTTTTTTTTTTTTAAATATATGTTCCAAAATCTCAGGCAATTAAAATCAGTGCTAGAAGCTGTACAATGCACACAATGGAGGCATCTGTTTTCCTAGAACTGTGTGAAAACTTGTATTTTAAAAACAAAATATGGTTATGGTACTTCAGTAGAAGCCTTTATCATTTAGCCAATAATGTATTCATAGATGCAGGAACTAAGTAGAATGCGAAACTGCGTCCGTAAATACTGCACTGCAGAGATGAGCTGATCAGTCAGCTATGAAAATTTATGGTCAACAAAGTCTTAATTTATTTGTCTGTTAACAAAATAAATGTTAAAAAATCCAATAGTGAACAGAAAATACATAATTTGTTACTGTTGTGAAAGTATAATTATAATTCACAAGAAAGAGGAGTTTAAACTTTTGGCTAACCTGAACTGACATCTCTCCTAAATAGAAATATGAAGTGGAGATATTCCAGCTCATTATCCACCACACATCCAAGTGTTAAATACATTTAATTGTTATTTCAGTGGTTGTTTTGAAGTCTTCAGTTTTTTTTAGTCATATAATGTTAATTTGTGGAACTACATTCCACAGTGCTGCAATATCAACAAAATTAACTCAGCAGGTAAGCTGAACAATGTCTTAATTTAACAATCTAAAATGACTGCTCTGATAAATTAGCAACTAATTCATGAGAGTTTGATTTAGTTTTTTCTTCTTCTGTAAACACGGGGTTTATAATACTTTAAATAGCTGAAGTAGGAGGCTAAACATGAACAAGAATGTGCTGAACACTGCCTATGATTCAATTTAAAATTCATATTATTGAAGCATACAAAATTTAACATACTACCAACATTAAATAACCGTTTTTGAAAAGAAGTGTTCTGCTTTGACGATCAAATTTGCGTTCACTTTAAATTCTGATCAGTCCATCTCTGCTAACTGTTTAATTTGGCTTAAAAATCTTCCTTTGAGTTATTCTGGTTTCTGCATAAACAGGTGCACTGTTCTCACATTAGATAAAAAGAACAAGATGACCTTTTTGTACTTAATTTGTGCTATATGGATGTGGGGTGTGTGGGGTATTGTTGCAGAATGTTTAGTCAAATTGAAATCTTGCAGATATAGGCACGTCTCCTTCACCCGACCATGCGTGGCTTGGCTCAGCTTTACTGTGCTTCAGTCTAAGAGCATCATCACAGATCGTCATCTCCAATGCCCTCGAAGGCATAGTTTCCATGGAAATCATTGCCGCTAAGATCATTAGCTGAGTTGGAGGCACTGATCCCCCGCAGAGAGACAGAACTCAGCTTAGTCTAAGACAGAAGAGATGAGAGAAAGACACAGAGTGAGCCTGCTCACCACCTCATGGTCATAACAGACAGTTTTTAGTCACTGGAGCTAAACACGATCAGACTCTTATAACCTTTTTGTTTTCTCTCAGAGTTAGGTCCATAAGTGGATTAATTTCTTGTATACAAGTTTGTATTCTCAATGAATATAGAACCAGCTAAATATCAGTATAACAAACATGAATAATGGAAAGCTGCCCTGATCATAAGAGAATAGTTCATTTCAATTGGTTTATAGGGTGAGTGTTCATTTTGTTTGTGCATCTTCAAGTTGTTAATACATAATGACACATGCATGTATTTGGGTTTGTGTTTCACTGATTATTCATAAAGGGATTAAACCGACGCCAAATCCTCACAGAAGACCAGAACATAATAATAGAATCTGAAATCATTTTATGGGGAACCTCACCGCGACCCTAATATAGGAAAAGCGGAAGATAATGAATGAATGAAATTATTGCCCATCTATGTTTTACTGAACAAAATATTAATACGTGTGTATCAGATCTATTTTTGTCATATGAAGTTTTTGCAGCATATTTGTTGGTTAGCAATGCTGACATCTCAGAACAGTAACATCTGGCCAGGCATGGCCACTTTCCTATTGTGAAATACCCAAATAATTCGGTTAAACTCATTGTGTGTTTTTTTTTTAAACTTGTTTGCTGAAGGCATGCGGCACGGTGGCTTAGTGGTTAGCACGTTCGCCTCTCAGCGCTAGGGATTCCTGGTTCGAATCCCCATCTGGGTGGAGTTTCCATGTTCTCCCCGTGTCTGCGTGGGTTTCTTCCGGGTTCTCCGGTTTCCTCCCACAGTCCAAAAACATGGATCAAGTTAATTGAATTCTCAAAATTGCCCCGTTTAGAGTGTGTCTGTGTGAGTGAGTGTGTGCCCAGCGATGGATTGGCGCCCTGTCCTGGGTCTATCTGCCCAGCGCCCGAGACGTTCTCCCCTGGATGGGCATGGGGAACCCCACCGCGACCCTAATAGAGGATAAGCGGGAGATAATGAATGAATGAATGTTTGCTGAAGGCAAATATTGTAATGAAGCTTATAAGCATGCTGTTTAAAAGTTAACGATAGAAGACCAAACCCTAGTTACCATTTTTACACTTTGAACACTAATGAAATGACCAAGTGGATCTTTAAAAATACTAAGAAACTTACCGAAAGCTTGACTACTTGCTCACGATTTGTATCAGGAGAATCCTGCAGACAACCAAAAACCAAACACTTTATCCCTTATAGATTTTTTAACCTGACCTTAGACATGTTGTAATGAAAACATGTATTTTACCAATAACGGAGGAGACTTCACAGCTTGCTGACTGTTAGATCGCTGGATGGAGCCATTGACACGTCTTTTCTGCATCTGCTGAATACAGCATATTAGTGTTAGAGTATAAGAATGTAACATGCCTCTCAGACATGCAGCTGTTATTAAAAGCCAGCTCTCCAAGGACAGTAGAACAGAAGAACAGTCACTGCTGGCTATAAACCAGAATCTGTCTCTAATAAACAAATATGAGATTCTGAGCACATCCAATCTTTAAGATAGACCTTCTAAGAGATAGAATAAAAGATAGAGCTTTTGTGTGTACGTATTAATCCACATCTACAAAATAAAAATAAATGTGTTTTTTTGGGGAAAACTAAGATATTTTAAAAATGACCTTTTTAATGCTTCCACCAGACTTCTTCACCATCAATTCATCCACCATGGACTGAAGACAGATGCTCATCATGATCGCCTAAAACAACAACCATATAAATATGTTCAAATGTCAACTGGATCAATTTTCAATTTATAGAAAAACACATTTTACCAGGGTTTTAAAATTTCCAGTCAAAAGTTTGGATTTTGGATTTCATCAGTTTCTATTTGAATAAACCACATAGACACCTGTCTCATTATGAAATTTAGCAGTGAAATCACCAAATCTACAAATGGCAGATAGTGGGGGACCGACCTGTGGACTGGTAATGGTAACCCACTGCAGTCGATCTTTGCTCATCAGATACTCAAATGCCAACTCCAGTTTAACTTCGCACTTGCCAGAGTTGCAGGGATTGGCTGTGCCGTTGGTCAGTGGGACTTGCTAGAAAAATAAAGGGGAAAAAAAACACATTGTTTATAAACCGATAACAAATCCCAAGGAATTCTTAAGCACTAAACTCATATTACTGATTTGAGTTTCATTTTGTATTTATTAGGAAACTGAAACTTTAACAACTTTCATAAAGCTCAGTGCTTTTTTTTTTTAATAAAACCACCATGACTGATTGAGCAGAGATTAGTGGATTGTTTTGATTAGTATATTTTCTGCTGACAGTGGAAGACGCCAACCCATATCTCATCAGAAGGTCAAAAATGCATAATATCCACATTAGTGCCACACCCTTGCTATGGCTACAGAAACATGGTGTATGCAATGGAAAGGAAGTTGGTACATGAGTCACACCCAGGCAATTTTCTGCCGTCAACACCATTTTAAAAATAAGCATTCAACACATTTAATCTGCAGGAACCAGTGCTTGATTAAAGTTTATTTTAGTTAAAAAAGCTTACATTATACACCCCTCTGAGAGAGGTGTTGGCACTTACTGAGGAAGTTACCCTCCAGCACCTCATGCGGGTAACTTTAAAACAGCCCTCCTTCATCTGGTTACTCGGCAGTTTGATGTGAAAGTTGAGCTCATTGTTACCGGCACTAACTATGACGTGGCATCCCTTTTCAGGAAAGTCTGTGATGCAGGGATCAAACTTGATATAGCCAAAGTACTTCAAGGTTTGGGCCAATCTAATGAACTACAGGAAAAAAAAATACAGTGTAAGAGCACTCTTAGCCGATAAGGTCACTGCTAGTTTTCTTAATTTGAAAAACACACCATCTCCCCTGAATTCCACATCAAATTAACTACACAACATTGTTGGTGCTACAATAAGCTCACCTCTTTTTTTGAGCCTTTCTCCTGCAGGGATTTCAGTTGTCTATGCTGATCTTTGTTCACAAGAATCCAGCCTCGTTCAATATCTGACATCGTCTATAGAGAGTGGAAAAAAATATATAAATAAATAAATAAATAAATAAAAATAAAAATAAACTTCATAATTCATATAAACTAATCATAATGCTGTTGTTCACATTCAATCAGGATCTTTATTTAAAAAAATATAGCTTATAATGTTCCGATTTCCAGATCGGATTTGCCATTCTTAAAGGTTCAAAGTACACATGAACAGTTGCATTATTTGTGACCAAAACACTCAAAGTATACTCTATTTACTCATGCATGCAGAGTATTATGTTCTGGAGATTGACAAACAATTTGTTGGCTGAACACAATCACACAGAGACAGAGAAAAAGCCAGGCGACAGCATTTTCTGCAATGAATTTTGTTGATCCTCATAAAAAGCAGCACCAAGCACAAATTCCCATCTGACCATTTTCATTCAAGTCGCATGGTCACAGTCAGATAAGGATATCAAGATTAGGATAACGTGAAATACCAAGTCGCTATGTTAACGGTGAGTAAATTCTAAAGAGCTCCCTGAATGCAAGTTCGGTTCTGTAATAGGATGCCACTACTGCAACCAAACAACTTGTAAAATGAAATTTATCGCAGTTATTCCCTTGAGATTGGTATTATTATAAAGTGCAAGTATTGAAGTGGCAGTCCATGGAAAACTACAGAGCGGGGTCAGTGAGTGCAAAAAATACCAGGGCTGTGCTGACTCAGTGACGGAGGTCATTTTAATAGCATTACCATCAGCACAAAAGTTGCACGAAAGGAACACTACATCACCAAAGACAATGCCAAGCATCAGATGGAGTGGTGTAACACACCAACTCGGGGCTCTGGAGCAATGTCAATGTGATGGTCATGTCTGGGTTTGACTGATCACTTTTCCAAATCAACTGTTATATAAAGCAAATTTTGAAATTTATAATGTAATCTGAAAATTCTTTCAAAAAACTATTACATTCTATTTTGTTTCAATAGATATTTTTTTACAGTGCAATGAGGAAAAAGGTATGAAGATTTAGTTGAACTGATTAAGGGAATGTAATGTTTATGATTTCCACAGGGACTTGCCAGTGAGTGTATGAATCCTGCTAAACTGGAGAGACATAGAGTTTATTTTATACTTTTTAATGGGGGTCACTGGAAAAAAATGAGGCATTTTACCCAAGATGACAATTGACTCCTCAATGCAAAAACAGTGCTTCAAAAGAACATGATGAATTCACTAAAAGGTTCACATGTGTCCACATTGACCATGTTGTATTAAGAAGGATTTAAATGTTAATACAGGACAGCATGGTAAAATATAACCCATTTTAATTTTAGCAAGCTTTTGTCTAAGGCTCCAAGCAGTCACAGTCAGAATCTAAAATGAGTGTCTGTAATTAAGGAAATCTCTACAGATTATGGATTTTCTACATACTACATGTTGGGTTTCAGTGGTTGAGCCTTCCAAGTTTCTTATAACCTGCAGCGTATTCCATATTATTACAATAAAATAATAATATTCCATATTATTACAATAAAAAATACAATCAAAGGACATTTTTTAATTTTTAATTTATTAAATGTTTTATTATTAAATACATGGTTTTAACTTAATTTATTTTAAAAGGCACAATAAACACTGTAATAAGTGTAATAAACAGCAAATGTACATGTATTATTTTGGGAACTATATAGATTTCCACCCAAGACTAACAGTACACAAAAAAAATTAAACAACACATATATCTGCTTACCTGACCATAAAGCAAATTAAGACCAATCCTGTCCTCCATAACATCACTGTCATAGGCTGAGTCCCAATAGCTTATAAAGACAAAAAAATATATAATCAATCAACGACAGAAATATTATGTACTGATTAAATTAAACATGCGGCACGGTGGCTTAGTGGTTAGCACGTTCGCCTCTCAGCGCTAGGGATTCCCGGTTTTAATCCCCATCTGGGTGGAGTTTTCATGTTCTCCCCGTGTCTGCGTGGGTTTCCTCCGGGTTCTCCGGTTTCCTCCCACAGTCCAAAAACATGGAACAAGTTAATTGAATTCTCAAAATTGCCCCCTATAGAGTGTGTCTGTGTGAGTGAGTGTGTGCCCAGCGATGGATTGGCGCCCTGTCCTGAGTCTATCTGCCCAGCGCCCGAGACGTTCTCCCCTGGATGGGCATGGGGAACCCCACCGCGACCCTAGTAGAGGATAAGCGGGAGATAATGAATGAATGAATAAATTACATTTAAAAACATTTTTAAAAGGATAAAACAATAAAACTGTATGTTTTTTATTGCTTAGCTTTTGCATTTCTATTTAGAATATTCATAGAGATAGGAAGAGAAAAACCTTACTTTCATTTTTTTTCAAGTTTTTTTTTTTAACTATATTACAATTTTTTTATTCAAGTATAAAATCCATGGTTCTTTCATCCTTTCTCTCATGCTGTGAAGGTTCTGTACTGCATGATAAGTACAAGTAAAATAGCTGTGTGAGCTTTTGAAAAGCACAATAGGTCCTTAGGGGAAGACTATGGGAAAAGAGAGGTGCTGGTAGTGTGTGTGGGGGGGGGTTGTTTGGGTGAACTGTAAATGCTAATTTCCCAAATATATAAAGCATCATAACTTAATAGCAGTATTTAGTTTAATTCGCATTAAGCGTCTGTAATGACCCGTAGATCAAAGTGGCAAAACCATTTTATATAACTTGAGTTTCAAATTTCTATACTTTAAAAGAATGCTTTAAATTAAAAAAACTTTAAAAAGCTTTAAAATTGGGCTGAGGTGAAAAGAAATGTGCAAACACTATTCAAACTCTACCACCAGTGAGAAGATAAACACACACTAAAGCTGAATTCCACTAAAAAGTGCAACAAAAAATAAAAGTGTTTGCATTAAAAACAAAAACATTTTAACATTCGTTTTTACTTTTCTTTTTTTACCAAACCAAAATCAAAGTGGAGTGACTTAGGGGTTGACAATCAGGATCCTGTGAAATCTACATGATGAAATAATAAAGTGCCTTAAACCACAATGTTGAAAACATTAATCAGTTTAATTGGTTTAATACTGCAGTAAACAACTTCAAGGACAAAGTCAGTTAGTTGTCAGTGGTTTTATAGTGGCTGTTATTTTGTACCTTTTACGGAGGACGATGTGATATTCAGGGTTGTGCAAGCTGGTGACAGACACATAAGGCAGCTCAAACTCCTGCAGCTTTCTCACGACTACAACACAGTGGGAGATAAACATGAGACTGGAGACAGAGAGATAAAACATACGAAAAGCTTCAAGGACATTCTTAAGTGAAGAACAAAAAAATGAGTTGAGGAGGAATCCATCTAGCCAAAACTTTGGCACATGACAGTTTATCAGCTAAGGACTTACAGGAGGGTGAAAACAGCAATGCTAGATTTTTGAAGACACATTTTTCCTAGAAATGAAGATAAAGAATGCAGTTGGAAGGAAAAACCTAGGTGAGCTTTGAAATCTGACGATACGACTGTGCTGAGCAGCATACTAACAAAGCTATTTTGCATGTCTTGCCCTTCTTTTGTCCACAGTTTAATAAATCTGATACTCGCCCAGCCTCATAAAAAAGTCCAGCAGCAGCCATGCAGTTTAGAGTCCTGACAGTTTCGTTAAATAAGTCATTTGTAAGCCAAAGACTAGGTCTAGTTTGAAGAATGGAAAACAGTCTCCTTCTCGATGATGCATGTGATGACTACAGTATGATTTAGCTTCAGCTCCTGCAGAGCATACTTTTTATTAAACCTGACAGAATCCTGTCTCAGCTCCCAAAAAAGAGACTGGAAACCAGATGAGGGGGTGAGAAAGCATATTTAAAAAATCAGAAGAGGAAAGTGTAAATGAGAAATAGCTCCTCTGGGATCTAAATGTATGAATAATCCCATATGGTGAAGGAATTCAAAGTGGTTATCAAGCTGATGTCATCCTGTTAATTTAGAAATGCTAGAGCGGAAACAACAACATACAAAGACGAGCAAAAATTGTGAAGGGGTGCAGTGACAGAGTAAAAACGGGAAATGAATAAAGAAGTGGGAGTTTTTCACTGAAACATAAAAACTGAAAGAGGAGATTTGTATGTGTGTGCGTGTGTGTTAGTGTAAGAAGCGGGTACAAAAACAAAAGCTTGAAGTGCAGAGTCATAAAAAACATATTACATTCCACGTTGCTCTGGATACGAACATCTGTAAAATGACTGAATCCACATAATGAGTCTAAGACACAACAGCTTAACCAGTGCGACTATTCCTATTTGTAAGTACAACTGCTTAAGGCCAGCTAAGACTTTTTTGATTCTTGTTTGGAATTTTTAATCATGTTTATTTCAGGTGACTGAAAATCATGGTAAAACATGCATCTCACCTTCTTCAGGGGTGTCCTAAATTTTGAATGAATATAAATTAATATATTATGTGA
>JAFMOD010000044.1:1483896-1548786 GCA_019802435.1 Corydoras maculifer
ATATATATATATATATATATATATATATATATATATATATATTCTTGCGACTGCTCTCCGTCAGAAATACCCAATAGAAAAACCTTGTGTGTCAGTAGACCTTGTATAAAAATGCAAGGTCAGGTTAACTTAGGAATTTCAAAATGAAATGCATTTCCAAAGTAAAAACCAAACTCTGGGCATTCACAGTCTTTGGTTCACGGGTTTTGTAAGTTGGGCGAATAAAACTCCTCCAAAGTATAATGCAGTTAAATAATTATAGCATTACAGAAAAAACAAACAATCTGTTTTGTAAAATATATTTATATAGGTAAGCCATCAAAATATTTAAGGTATTAGCCTTTGTAGAGCTCAATTACAAAAAAAAATTCTATTTAGAGATGACACATTACACACAATTACACATGGTAAGTCACAAGACCAAGCCACTGATCAACGTAAGTTTGCTCTGCAGGCCATTTGGCAGTGCCACACAAAGTGCCAAAGGTCAGCTTCCACCACACTGTATTACCATTTTCGCTGAGTCCTGAGAATTTCAACAAGATTAAATATGCTTCAGTAGAGGGTGAAGTAGCTCTAAAATATCTGTAACTCAGCCGCACTCAGTCACGACATAGTATATAATACTAAAAGTGCTGCATAATAAGCTCAAATGCTCTGCAGTATCAATAGCAAAATCAGTCAATTTATAGTGATTTACTCCAACTCTTGAAATCTTAACCAGAAAAACTCAAGTTTAATTTCACTTAGATTTTGTCAAGAGACAACATTGTGTCACTAAAATACAGCTACAGTTCAAAAAAGCAGACTAAATAAATCAGAGTAAATAAATCTTGCAGATACAGCCAAACTGCTGTACAACAAAATATTCCTCAGTCAACGTTGCTAAAAGAACACTTTGTTGCTGATAGTGCAACTATTCTAGGTGATGTGTAAACACAGACTCACTCCATCACCACAAAACCCATTTAACAAACAAAACAGACACAATGGACTAATGCACACGGTTTATCAAAAATAATAAATGAATAATATGCAAATCAGCAGTTTAAATCATCCGAGTTAGTAATATTTACAATCCAAGTACAATAACAAACAGTTTTGACAAAGGGAGGATGGGATTGAATGTTATTTTTTACTTAATGATTATATAGTCAAGTGTTCTTTATTCATACCTAAAAAAAATGTATCTCCGAATTATCCATCACTCTTAGTATTTTGGTTATTTATATTCAGTGTCGAAGTATTAGTGCACTTGCCAAATAAGATATTTACTGGCAAGTTAAACTACTTAAACTTTAACCTTGTTTACTATGACCTACAGAAACCAAAACAATAAAAACTGTACTCATGCTTACCTCAAGAACATCCTCAGTCTGGTCTGACGTCAGGATGTTGACTTTGACCTTTTGGCTGTTAGACAGGTGCACCTCCAACTGGACCTCTTCTGTGGGGATCTGCTGTGTTTCCTGTAAAAAAGATTAAAGAACAGCTGTGATGGACAAAAAAAAAACAACAAATACAAAATCCCTTTGTGCTCAGAAGGACAACACTGCCAAAAGATGCTCAGTCCTAACTGATGAGAATGATAGGAGAGGATGTTAATATTGTGCAGAAATGTTTAAATTTAAACTGTGAAATAACAGTCAGAAACAGATAGATTAGCCTGTATCTGTTCACCATTGTAATTTATGATATGTGCTGAAAAGAATATTATTAAAAAGAACTAGGTGTGTAAAAAAAAAAAAGGAATGCACCTAATAACGTGACCAATTAACGCATTGTTTTAAAAAGTAAAACAGTAAAACCAAAACTTTTTTTGAGGCCTGTACTTATTTTGCTGATGCAACAAACCAAGAACAAAAGGTCACAGATGTTTCTTCACAGCCAGTGTGTTTTTGTGGGTGTACACGGCCGTTTCCCGTGACGAAACCTTTATTTATTCAAATAAATGTCATACAACGGTCAACCTAATGATAAGACAAGTCTCAAAGATAAAATACAATATTAGAATAATAAAGCTTTTTGTTTAGTATATTCAGTATGTACAATAAAAAAGCTGCTTAGGCATTGTGGTGTGTTAGACCACTACGGTAAAATACCCATGAAGGTGGAAATAGAAACACAAACTCACAGAAATTTAAAATGACTACTAAAGGGGAAACAAAGTGACTTGTACACCAGTCAGCAGGTCATCAAGTCCAGACTAAAACCTGGTAAAACAAACACCAGGGTTTGGAAAGAAGTATGAAGCTGGCAGAAATTACAAGATGCTTTGTCAGCTACACTGTGCGGTTTTCTGCATATACTTCTGTGTTTTCACAAATTCATCCTTTTCTGATATCCTAGTTGCTTACTGCTCAGATAGAGGGTTTAAAACCTAAAATGGCAAGATAAAGCAATGGCACACTTCTCCTGCAGAGACAATAACAGTAAACAGACAGTAAGTAGTAATATGAATGCACAATGAATATCTTACTACAGTGCAGATAATGCACTGTGCCTGCTTCACAGAAAGTCTGATACTGTAAACAGTAAAAATGTGAAGAATAAGACTTTCAAAATGAATCATAACTGCTGAGCAAAAGATATTTGTGTCTAAGGGTGTTATTGTCAAAGTCAAACACAAACAGTTACAACAGTACCTGTTGAGCTTTTCTTAAAAAACTGTTGAACATTTCACTGGCTCCCAGCAGGGGATCCTGACGCACTGCAAAAGGAAAAAAATAGTCATGTTCTGGCAAAAATACACACGCGCACACACACACAATCAGCACTAACTGGCTCAGTCTGCAGCAAAAATAATGGTAAAATTTTTTGTACAAATTAATATTGATATAACAATTGTTTTAAACTAAATAATGATACATAATATTTATAACCTTAGAATCATTTAAAGTACATCAAAGTAATTTGACCAGGGTCGTGCAAACTTACACCCTAGACTAGTGTGTATGTAAAAATATATTCTTGACTAATAATTTTTTTTTATTTCCACCCACAATTATTTGATGTGGGTGGAAAAGTGGACATGAAGTGTTTCAGGGATTCTTTGTTTTGTAGTGGGTGGTATTTAAAGTGGCGCAACAGATTTGCAGTACTGCTACCTTTTGTGACAATGTTTTTCCTGAATACTTTGCAGATAACCGCTGTTTGTTCAACAGCATCCAAAATCCTTTTTTTCTGTAGCTAATTTGTCCTCCTTAATCTTCTATAAACATGTTCATACTCAACATGCATTAACTGGCTTAGGAACTTTGTTTTGTTTACATGCTCTTGAGAAGATTAGGAGAAGTTCATTTTAAAAGATTAAATATATTGTTAAGTCTACATACAACATGAATCTCTAAAGTATTAAATAGCACAAAGTGACAGCATATCAAATGTTAATTCTCTTTGAAATTCTATATGGAAATTAGCTGTGGATGTTAGATGTTTACATTATAGTGCTGCGCATATGCCATCACACCCCCCAACACCTCATTCATATAAACAAGCCAAGAAAAATGTATTCATACAGAACAGATTAAGTTTGTGTGCACATGTATGGCGGGTGATTTTTGCAAAACCACATCTAACTATGATGTAATGGTCAGAGCAACACACCAATAATAATAATCCACGTGTTCCCAGACTTTGAGCAAACAGGCTAAACAAGGCTTAGTTTGTTCAATGGCATGCGCAAGGCCTCAATTTTTTTTAAATGGATCTTTGTGCAGCCAAGTTTCACTGATCTGTCTTTGCATGCGGACATCGTCCTCTAAACCTCTGATTATGTCAGTCTTATTTTGGTTAAACACCAAAATAAAAATAAAAACATTTATTTTAAAACCATCTATTAATTACCAAAGTCAAAGTCTAAAAAGTCACTTAGGTAGGTAACAGGTATGTCATATTATAGCAAGCACACCGTAGTTCTGTAAAATCTGAAAGACAAAAGCAGAACTAAAGAAAAATACCATGATTTTAGTATATAAATCTAAGCATACAACATCCAGCTGGAAAAAAACATGCAGCTGCAAGTAAAAATCTGAGTGTGACAGCCAGCTGGGTTCAGTGGAGATGAAAATTCTCAGAACAGAATTATTATGGAGATAAACTTACCAGCCTGCATGTATTTCTCCAGCTGCTCTCTGCGCTGCTCCACCTCTGCAGGTGTAAGAGTGAAGATCTTTTTTGGTGGGAAGGTAGGAACAACATTGTTTCCATACTCTTTCTTTATCTACCAACAAACAATAACACGATTGAAAGGTTTATATATCAAAACTTGAACAAATAAATGACACTTCAATGAAATCTTTCATATGAAAAAGTCAAAGATTCAGCGTTAGCAGCAATGACAAAGTTATCATTTTCTGTATGACTTTATTAGTCTCTCACATGATTCTGGAGAAATAGGTATGACCGCATCACCATGCTATACACCTTTGTACTAATAACATAAGTAAATAAGACAACAACCAAAAAGGCTAGTCAGGTGTTGCATAAAAAAACTTTTCAAATTAAAATTACGCATTGTTTAAAACCTACTAATTAGGTAAATGTAATTAGTTTTAAAGCTACTCAGATTTAGATTTGGGTGCATCTCACTACCATGGCAACCCCTTATCCAGGGTGTTATATCTGAGGGCATGTCCTGGCCCTGTTTCTTAGCAACAGCAGCAGCTGAAGATCAAAACATGGCATTGCCGGCAGATTCACCTGCATTACCAGTTCATCGGCCAATGAATGGACATGATTATGAAATAGAAATAGGCATGCATTCAGTACAATTGTCCTTTCATCCATTACAGTGATCCACAATCATCTATTGAGAACTATTAAAGCAATGCTTACCTGCTCGTGCAGACCTAACAGCTGGCTGTAGCGCACTCTGCAGTGCAAGACCCCGTTGACATGAATGTTATAGGCCTCAAGAAAAGAGATAAACAAGTCAGATTCAAGATACTTTTAAGAAATATCTTAAGCCCTTAAAAAAATGTTGGTTTCAGATAGACTACATGTGTCAGATTTACAGCTTTTTCCTTTCTTATTTAGTTTAATGCTACATGAATTATTAAAAACATAAATCACCCTTTCACAGCACATCATTCAATCAAAAAAGGTGAAGTTACAGTGCAGGGTTTTAACAAATAGTGATTTCTGGTTACTTTTCTAGAGCCGACAATTGCCAGACCCAAAATTACATGCCAACAATGACATTTTTTGTTCTTCTAAATGAAAAACTAATAAATATTGACGGTCAGCAATAATGAAACAGGCACAATGGTTAGGGTAATGAAATTGCTCTAAAAAGGTTGAAAAATGGTTTAAGTTGTGGCAATATCAAGCTGCCCCTATTACATTGTGTGCTGCTAAATTGTAGGAATTGTATCATGTTAAAATGTATTTTACTCCTAAAAACTCCTATCTAATGATATTTGAGTGTAATTGTCATTTTAGTGGCATGACGGCAAAACTTATATCTATTTAAAGCCATTTTAGTGATAAGAGTTTGATGCGCCACAAACTACATCACTTTAGACACGTAAACCATCACATCAATATATTCTGGGCATCACATTTAGAACAACAACAATAATAATAATAATCATCTAACAGCAAGGGCCAGATCTTAAAATAGCTAACATTTATAATATAATGGCTCTGACTCAATCAAAACATCACTTAAATTATGCCTGCTCAATTATTAATGAAAAATTGTTGATTACATTATTTTAAACTTACCAATACATTGAGTGAAACAACTATAAAAGTTTTAAAACTTGCTTTTAAACAAACCTAAGCAACAGTTTGTAACAATAACTCATTCAACAAACCATGCTAAGTAAACATGTGGCCTAATTTGACAGCTTCAACAAATGCATTGTGTAATTTCAATTGCTTACAAAGTGCCACAGGCAAAAATCTGGCTGTATGAGTGTTTTGAATGTCAGTCATGTTTGTACAGGGCTGGGTTAAAGGTGGAGCATTAAATACAATTATATGGACCAATAACTGGACACACCTTTTGATTGTTCTTTTACCATTCTCAATGTCACTGGTTAATAAAAGCAACACAGACAATTTAGAAAAAGGCCCTTTCTCTTCCAGCTTGACTATGCACAAGAACCTAAATTGTGTTATATTTTATATACATGGTATATGACGAAATGTGCTTAAATGGCTTGATGGCATTCAATCAAGATTCCTGTGCATTCCTATTGTGTGGAATTTGCATGTTCTCGCCCGGTTGATGTGGATTTTCTCCATGCGTTCCGACAAGGACTGGAAATGCACATAGTAAACACCACATTCTGCACCACCTAAACACCACTCACACCCCAACCAATCGGGACAAATTGTTGAGACAATGAAAGAATGAAAGAAAAGGACATCAGTTAGCATTAAGGACTAACTAGTACAGCATTGGTGCTGCTAAAAAGAAATTTGATAAGGCTAGGTGTAACTTTAAAAATAATCCTACACCAGAATCTCAAGGCCAAAAATATTTTAATAGCCAAAATGTAAGGTATAGTGTCTGACCTCAAAAATGCTTCTCGATGATCTGGCAAAAACTCCCAAACACACTCAAAAATCATACAGAAGGCCTTCCTAAAAAAAAGTGGCAGCCATTATAGCTGCAAATGTGAGCAATTTGAATAGGGTCACATAAAAACTATTCTGTGTAGGTGTCCCAATGCTCTTCTTGTTTTTATGGTATATGTTTAATATTCAACATGCAACGGGACATTGAATAAAGCTTCCATGTTTAAGAATGCATCTCTATTCCTTTCCTAGTTGGTTCTGTTTGCCAGGTATGCACATTCTTTTAGCTGATCCGGTCCAAAGTACACCATAGATGATCCAAATCCAGTTGAAGCCATATAAGCCAAGGCAAAAGAAAACACAAAAAACACTTTCATAACAGGAATATTTACAAAAAAATGAAACAAGTGTGGAATGTAGGAGTTCAGAGAAGCATAGTTGGCCCCCCCCCCCCCCCCCCCCCCCCCCCCCCCCCCCCCCCCCCCCCCCCCCCCCCCCCCCCCCCCCCCCCCCCCCCCCCCCCCCCCCCCCCCCCCCCCCCCCAAGCCACCGTGCCGCTATATATATATATAGCACATTCCCCTCTCAGCGGTAGGGATTCCCGGTTCGAATCCCCATCTGGGTGGAGTTTCCATGTTCTCCCCATGTCTGCGTGGGTTTCCTCCGGGTTCTCCGGTTTCCTCCCACAGTCCAAAAACATGGATCAAGTCAATTGAGTTCTCCAAATTGCCTCATATAGAGTGTGTCTGTGTGAGTGAGTGTATGCCCAGGACGCCCTGTCCTGGGTCTATCTGCCCAGTGCAATTCAGCAACACACATAGTACTAGTGGTGTATGATAGAGCAGCTTTACAGCTTGGTTTAGTATGTAAAAACACAGACAGAAAGCACCCACATTTCCTCTAACAGATAATTCCACTGATCTTAATTTATCTGACGTTACGTTATGTTTAATTTAAAGGAATGTTGTTTTATTTCCTCTTCTATATTAACTTTACTAAATCACTGTTTTTGGCAAGTCAATCATGACTTCACTTCTGCAGCTAAAACATCTAGTTCGTTTTTTTAAAATGTGCAGTCAAATAATAGCGCACGTTGAAATATGTTTGTTTGTTTAGATTCCTGTCTGATCGTAATCGACTCTGTTGGAACCTGTTGTCAAAAATATTCCACATAAATGTTGGCTCCACTCTGTAAATTAACAATAAACCATTAACTGCTCTGTTAATATGGAAACTAGAGACGTTGATTTTCAGTTACACCTTCCTTGTTATACTTTATACCACTCAGAGTCGAAATCGCGGAGAACACCAAAGAATGTGACACAGTAGCGCCATTTAAACATACTTATTAGTTTCACTGTTTGAAAGCTACACTACAATCAAAGACTCGATACGTGTTTGAAATCGGCTGGAACTTGTGGAACTCGGTCGTCTATCTTAACTTAAATAACGTTGTGATTTGTGTTTAGTAACGTTGACAAACCAACGAATAAATAAAGACAAAACATTTCCAGCTATTAACTTACCACATACGTCGAGCCATTTTCACCGGTTCGAACCTCTGTCTCGGGAATAGAAAAATGCATTTTTGCAACAAAAAAAAAGAAGTACGAAATGAAAAAGGACTCGTTTCCGAAAAAACACACAATAAAGCACGACTTCTCTCTGTCGAGAAGTCCGAATAAGTCTCCCAGTCACACTCGATGCTCTTTTCGCTTCGTATGGATTCTTGCTACGTGAATGCAGAGAAAGTGCAGAAGTCTCGTCTTTTTTAAGTAAATAAATTGTAAAAGAAACTTATTTGACGTCAAGGGCTCAACTTCTCCTGTATAGATCTAAGCGGTAGCAGCCATGTTGCATTGGGAAGTAATTCCGCCTTCATTGTTGACTTTATCTGTCCGTTTTGTTAAATCCTCTGCATTTCTGTCTGCAACTCCCCGAGTGTCTGCAACAGAAAACTGGAAAACGGTAACTTCTAGTTGTTGCAAACGTACGATTTGCAAAAAAACCCTCTCTTACATTAGTACGCACTCAGTGGCTGAGCAGACGCGAGAAAAAGAAATCAGTGGACTTTACCAAACGCAGTCCGTTAACCCTTTCAGAAGGAGACAGTAGCTAGCATCATCCGACCCGCTGGATTTCCTATAGCTACAACAGCTCATAAGGTATTCAATGGGAGTACACTGGCTCGTTCTCCAGACATTGCAACAGCCCTTTGGTTCAAACCATAACAAAAGAGGGGGACTTTTCGTACGAAAATATTATTAACACTATATCTGGTTCTTTTTTGGACAAGCACATGTGTAAATAATGCCGTTCTTATGTCCTACCGGTAAATTTTACAACCCTGCAGGAATCGTTGATGTACTTAAAAGTTTTGTTTAATTACGTATATCCCAGCCCCACCCCAAGATGAACATGTTCTCCAAAATTTGCAGGCTAAATTAACATGCATTTCATTTAAACGTGAATTAAAACTGGGAGGAGGCCGATTAATGTACAGTTTTAAAATGTCGTAGTTTATGAATCAAAATCAATGCTATATTGCACATATAATAATTTAACATATCAAATTAAAACTAACAAATAGATTTCCAGAATTCTGGAGTATTTGTTGGTTTTTACACGCTATAGTCGCAAATAAAGTAATCAACATAAACAAAATAATAATTTAACATCAAAAAGTCGCAAATTCCCGAACAAGTTTTAACAAAAAAAAATCTATTAATCAAATCCAAAATATCGCGACGTTGGTAATATTGGAGGTACAATAATGTATTCAGGAAACTGCAGTTTATTTGAATTATTTCATTTCATTTTATTCTGTTCTATCGTTCAGTTTGGTTTATTTAATAGATTAAACGAAGAAATTGTACTTTTACATTTGGGATAGATGCGTACACTATAAAATGCTTATTATTTATTTCATATTTAATTATTTAAGCCTTACCTTATGTAAAAGGTAAACATTTACACTAGTCTTTACTGTAATTTACCTACGACAATATTAAGGGAATGCGTATCGTTCCATATATATAATTTAGATACAGAATAGGCTACGCACTCCAGATGTGCAGGCATTTTGACTCCATCAGTACATAAAAACGAACCGTCGTGGAGCACTTGAAGGAAGCACTGGCGTGACCAGTCGTGGTCACGTGACTTCGTAAAGTAGTCATGTGCTTTAGAAGACATGACAACTGCGTCCGTGTTGTTTATCAGTTCAGCTTCTCTGATTTTGTTTAACGTTTTTGTTTTCGGCGTTAAATCCGCCACCTGTTTGCCCACCGATTTTCAGGTGCGTTGTAAATCCAGCTGATGGTATCAGGTTCAAAAACCTCGTTAGAAAAGAGAGAGGAGCGAGTGTACGCGCAGTTCCTGATGCCGAAGCCTTTGAAGTATGGCTCGGTTAAGTTAAATGTATTTAATCAGATGATTACAGTCCGTTATCGTAGAAGTATAAAGTGCATTTGGTTATGAAGTGTTGATGTGTAGAAGCACCTAATAAATTGGCCAGTGAGTGGACATCATTAGGTTAGGTGGTTCAAATTGAATTTTCAGTTGCATAGATATAGGTATCATTCTGTCTCCCTCACTGTCTCAGCTTTCACTGTGTGCACTCATTTCAGAATTCAAGATTCAAGAAAATTTTATTATCATTAATATCACATTTTTACATGAGATAGTAACGAAATTATGGTTCCCCCCCGATTACCCTGTTATTTAAATTTAAATTTTAAAGAAGAGAGTTACACATATCGCTATGTGAGATGTTAAATATAATTTAGTATACCACTATGAATATATAATATATATAATGTACTACTACAAATATAGAATATTTAACTATAAATATAATATAATATATAAATATATGTATATACAGTATATAAAAATAAATTTGAGAATATATATATATATATATATATATATATATATATATATATATATATATATATATATATATATATACACACACACACACTATATATAAAAGTAGTGTAGAATAGAATGGATATAAATATAGAATATAAAATAAAACTAATCTCAGATACAAAACACTGATGAAGATATGACAGTTCCTTAAAACTAAAGGCAAACAAAACAAAATGTTTTTGGCACCCAGCATCAACTTAAATTCTAAGATGACATTTTATCATTTCACAGTATTGCATGCCTTTCATAGCATTTATATAAAAAAAAGTCCCACAATGCAGTTACCAATGGTAATGGAGTGCTTCAGTTTTTTAACTTAAAGAAAGTTACAATAGTTACAATACCAAAGTAAACATCAATCTTGACTTCTCTTACTATTATATATTACATAATTAAATATGATTATAAAAAAAATTAATACAAATAATAAACACTTTAGGTTAGTTTGCCCTACTTTACAAGGAGCCTAGAGTTTTATTTAAAAGTTTGTATAGTAAAAGATCTCATTTGAAGGGTTAGACAGTACACATTTGAACCGTTAATTACTGTAATAAAATCACAAGTTAATTAGTAATAGTTTGCATTAGAAGTATTATATGAACTACAGGTGTAATTATATTTCATAAAAATGTCTTTTTACACATTTCTCAGTTATGTCACATGTGCCCTGGAATAGTACAAAACAACAGTGCAGTGGGCAATTTCTGCCAAGCAGTTGGCCAGCTTGAGGGACGATGCTGCTTTGAAAAGGATGAGGGGAACATTTTGGGGTAGGAGAGTATTACAACAACTTCTTATGATCAGGCATTGTAGTGTATAAAATGTATATTAAATCTAATATAATATATTTTTCAGGTTAGATTTATCTAATTGTTCTCTGAGTCACATTGAAACAATCCACGAAGCAGCTATGGCAGTTATGATGTAAGTTACATTAAGTTTTAAATATTTCTACCCATGTCTCCCTGTTGGGAAAAAAATATTAACTATTATTAATAGATTAACCATTTAGAAAAGGTGTTCCACTTGACACACAACTACAGGAAATAATCATTTTAATTAATGATGCTTTGTGGACACAATAATCTCACTTTGTTTTTGGCAGTGATCTATCCAGCAACTCAATTTCCAATCTAAGTGAAGTTCTATTCAAAGGTTTTAATAATCTCACCCATCTGTAAGTATAAACATGGTGTAATCACATATCATACAAGTTTCATCATCTAATATACAACTGAGTTTTTTTTTCCCTTGCACACAGTATTCTGCCTGTAAATTTGGAGTGTCCTGGTGGCAACACCTCATGGGATAAGATAGAGTTTAAACCCGACAGTCATGTCTGTGAAGGACAGAGAAATACGTGCAATCAAACTGGACAGATGGGTAAGACAAACTCAGATTAAAGTGCTATACATTATCTTGAAAGTTGACTCATTCTTATTTACATTGTGTAACTTTAGCTTGGGATTGTCCCGAAAACTCCTTCTGCATGCCTTATGGGCCAGGATTCTTTCAGTGTGGCTGTGCTCACAACTTCCATGGATATAAGTGTTTAAGAGAGGTAAGTATTATGTCCAGTGTGTTTTATCATCTTAAACACAATACTGGTAAAATAATAATAAATATAAGTAAAAAAAACATTAAAACATTAGGAAAATATACTTATTTTACTAGGAGTCACAAGTAGCTGAAATCTTGGAGCTCCTAGAGAAAGACACATGTTCAAACACATTTAGATTTAGAGGTAAATAAGGAAATTTACAGTTTACACCTGACTTGTTCTTAAACTCTCATCTCATGCCCATCCAGGTAGAAAGATTTGGGTGCCAGCTAGATACACCCAGGACAGGACACAAATTTATCCCTGGGCACTCATTCACATACACAAACACTATATAGGGGCAATTTAGAGCAGCCAATTCACATTGAATCTTGGACTGTGGGAGTAAATCCACCAAGACACAGGGAGAAGATGCTAACTCCATACAGAAGTGGGCAGTGCAGACTGTCTTGCTGTGAAGGGCTTGCTTTATCCACCATGTCACCTAATGAGAAGCAGGTTTAGGAAAGCAGTTCTTGTAATAACTGGAGTAATATAATGTATGTTTACATATTTCAGATTATTGGTATTGTATTTTTATGCAAATGTAGAACATCTGTAAATGTAAACCAAATATTTAACTAGTCTTCTGTTAAATATTTAAATCAGATTACATTTTAGGCGGCACGGTGGCTTAGTGGTTAGCACGTTCGCCTCTCAGCGCTAGGGATTCCCGGTTCGAATCCCCATCTGGGTGGAGTTTCCATGTTCTCCCCATGTCTGCGTGGGTTTCCTCCGGGTTCTCCGGTTTCCTCCCACAGTCCAAAAACATGGATCAAGTCAATTGAATTCTCCAAATTGCCCCCTATAGAGTGTGTTTGTGTGAGTGAGTGAGTGTGTGCCCAGCGATGGATTGGCGCCCTGTCCTGGTTCTATCTGCCCAGCGCCCGAGACGTTCTCCCCTGGATGGGCATGGGGAACCCCACTGCAACCCTAATAGAGGATAAGCGGAAGAAAATAAATGAATGAAGATTACATTTTAATTTAAAAAAAGTAACTGTAGTAATGAAATAACACTAACTTTGGTTTTCTGTTTGACTCTAGGGCAGTTTTCCTATGATGGAAGTCACGGCAATACTTGTTGGGTGTACACTTATTGTGTCGACTTTATTATGGGTCACGCAACGACGAAAAGTAAAAAATATTTAATAGCTATGGAGAAAGCTAATGGAATCAATCGGCAAACTGCATCATGTTAAAGAAGAGCAGTACCTGTTTAGAAACAAAATGTTTACGGCACTGCAACATATTAAGGTCACTATTATATAGGTTATTTTTTTATTTAACACTTTTCACTAGACAAAAATGGTGGTAAAATAACAATCTATGCATTATTTACATGCTGCTGAAATTCAAATTAACTGCATGTTAATACAGACACATTTAACATGAGGAGAATGAAACAGATTTAGAGTATCCATGTTTGCAATATCAATAATTTAAGTGTTGCTTGAAATGGGTTTGGATCCAGGCCAGGTCTTAAAAGTAACTTAAAAAGTCACTTTGGATAAAAGCGTCTCCTAAATGACTAAATGTAAAAGGCTAACAGGTCTATAGAAGTTGTGGTGGACAAACATTATAAGACACTTTATACGTAAAATATGGACCTGGTTTCAATTCAGTTCTGGAATGTTGAAATTGTTGAGATTTAAAAACCTAAACAAATTATTTAACAAAAAATTATTATACTAACATGTAATTTCACATAACAATGTGACAAATCACAGTCCGGCTGAATAATAACTGTATTACTCATAAGAAATTGAATGTTATTTAGCAACATTTGAAAGATGATCTGTGGTGTGACTCTGCTATGAGTGGGTACAAAATGAGCACGGTGCAGCCTAACATGATTTAACATGTAATAAAAATGCAAATCAGCCGAACACATCATGACAAGACATGTTGGTTGAAAATGCACTACTTATATGGTTGCTGAGCTTTCTATATTCATAGATAGACTTTGTGTGCATTTAAAAGTATCTACACATTTAGTGGTGCTCATTTATCATTTCCTACCTCTGTTATTGATTCAGAAGTTTTAAATTATTGGCCTCCCTTAAGCGAGAAAAGTGGCTAATGAGACTGCCAAAACAACTGGAAATGGGTTACAAGCTGTCCAATTGCATTAAAATGCTTTAGGATGAGCTAGACTTTAAAGAGCAGTTTAACTCTCCTTGTCATCGATAAGAGCTAAAAAAAACAAATAACTGCATAGTTTGCAAGTTTATTGTGGGCCAATGAAATACTGGTGTGACTTTGCCTACTACACAAAATATGTGAGACATTATGCCAAGGGCAAATATTTGGGTTGGTAAATACAATACAAAAACAACATTTTATGTATTTAAATTATATATTTAAAATTATAGTAAAAGCACCAGTAAGGATTTGGCTCACCTTTGCCACTACAAATGTTTAATTCTTCATGGTATACTAATGAAAAATGTACAACTTAAGTGTTTACTATAATTTAGTCTGTGGTTACATTGTACACCTGTGCTTACATTTTTTTATGGTTTCATTGATTTTGTTTTTGTTTCATTTATAGTCATGCCATTTCACTAGTTTCCTTAAAATAAGTTGTTTAGTGATTATGATTGTGTACCTGCAGTTGAGACGCCCCTTTAGAATTCTTCCTTTTTGCCTCTGCTGCTATGAAAAGACCAGCAACAAAGTGCCAAGTCACCACTTTGTGTTCAAGCTATTACTAGTTAAACAGTCTGGTTGGACACACATTTAGTCAAGGCCCGTTTTATATATATATATATATATATATATATATATATATATATATATATATATATATATAAACCTATATACATACACACATTTTATATATGCTTTCAATTACAGATTACAGTGGTAGTTAGTAAAACTGTGGAAATTCAGTTTGAGTTGTATGCAGCTAATATTCTTGCTTTCAATTATTAAACATAACTGACATTTAAAAGTGTACAAGGGCTGAAGCCTTTAAATAAATGCTATAAACAGTATTTCTTGTACATAGTTTTAATATCTTTATTTTTAACATGGTGATATATATAACGCTGGGTCAAATTTTGCTCTGAATTCTAAGTTTAAGAAGTTTTGCCAATTAAAATCGTTTAGAAGTTTTTTTTTTTAATTCAGAAATTATATTTTTTGGGATACATGAGAATTCTAGTCACTTTGTCAAACCTGTATCTTATGTTAGATCCCAAATAAATAAAAAATTAGGATCATAACAATAAACTACTAAACTCTAATGCAAGTGCATCAAGAGATTAACTTAAAAAAGAGAGAAGCTTTAATTAAAATAGTATGTGCCATTTTAGATACATGTTTATTTTATACTAGGAGCCAGAGAGTGCAAGCCATTAGATGAACGAAGGCGGCATGATCTTCACTGATCCACATTCTTGACTCGTAGCACGACAGGCACAGAGGTACACGGGATCATTCCAAGCTCTGTGATTACCAGATCCACAAAGTCTGGCGGCGTTACATCATACACCAAGTTTAGTAAACCCAGAGAAATCACGCTCTGCCAGTCCTGCAAATGAGTCTGCCCTTTTCTTGTCACGATTAGGTCATCAGGGTCATCTGGGATTGAAAAAAAAAATAAATCAGATTATTATATTTACCTATTTATCAGCATCATCATCTGAAGGAAAGTATAACAATAATTACCTAGTTCGTTAGATACAAAGGAATCGGTCTGTACTCGTTCACAGAACTTGTAAGTTTCGCAGCAGACCAGAACAGGTACGTTGTAGGCCTTTGCAACAAGAGCAACTTGGGATGTTCCCACACGGGACATGACATATCCATTGGCCAGAAGAGCATGGGCCCCAAGAAACACTTTCGATACCTTTAAATAACAAGGTTTGATAAATGTTATTACACTGTAATGGATAATATTAAACATGTAGATTATTTTTATAAAAATATTATGCAGACCTTTATTAAATGGTCATATATATACTTTCATATTCACATTGTGTTTTACTGAAGGAGATTCACTTGCCTCAGGCAAAATGTAGGACAGGGCAGAAATTAGCACATAGGTGCAGCGAATCCCTCTCTTTACCAAACGTCTTAGTGCCTCCCTACCCTCAAGTCGAGGCCGACTGTCCACCACAATTACCCTGAACTTCCTCTGCTTTTCAAAGGCCTCACAGAGGATGTGATTTACAAGAGAGGAGCTGTAAAAAGTGAAGAAAAACAGTGGTCTAACACAGTATTAAATAATAATTGCTAATTACCAAAGGATCACCACTCACCATCCATAAACTAGAATTACATCACCATCACTAATCTTCTCACTTGCATATTTCGAGATGGCCTGTGCGGCCAACTTTATCTTCTCATTTATGTAGCTATCAATGCATATCAGTAATTTCTTTTTGGCCTTCGAACAAGGAACAAAACAATTTAATGATATAACTAAAACACCACTGCAGAAGCAGTATGAAATACTACAGAATAATACTGTATTAATAATAATAATTTCTGCTATTATAACAGCCCACCTCGTCTTCTTTGCAATGACCGGTGATATTTGAGATCTCTTTCTTCATGTATTTGATTGCATTACCCATGCTTGCGGAGAGGGGGCGGCATTGATTTAGAAAGCTATGGAAAAACAAAAATTTTTTCAACACGGAGTGGATTTACAGCTTATTTATTACACTTCTACTGGAATAAATTGTTAAATATCTAAATAAGCAAAAAATAAAAAAAATGTGGGAATGAGAAATACCAAGCACACAACAATACTTCCTCAATGTCGAATGTACATACTGGACATGTTTCTCTAACCTGATGTATGGCTTTAGCTTGTTTACTAGGTCCCTGGAAAGCTCCTCATTTGGAGGTGTACTGTAATCTTGGATCACCTGCAATAAGAATATGTTTAAAGGATCAAACAATCACATATAGCTGGAAAAAAAAACTAATCATTACATTATATTATATTAATATAAATACAAACACAATATCCACTCTACGTAGGCTTACAGATGCAGGTAGGTAGGTAAGAAGTTAAGAAGTGTACCTGTTTAAAGGCATGAAGCAAAGCCACAGAACGAGCGTTGGAGCCGGCTACAATGCCCTGTGAGTACTGTAGGCCCAAACGCACTATAGAGGGGTGGATAACTGTAGCAGGGATACTGTAAATGACAAATTTGATAGTAAATGTAAAAATAAATGAATGAACAAACAAGGACACTGTATGTTTAGCATAGAGTGCCTTTTGCATTCAGACATTATGCATTACCATTAACTTTAAGCTTGATGTTAAAATGTGCACAATTAGTGAAATTTGTTTTATTTAGATTATCTATTTTAGAACATAATGTGCCCCTTTTTTACAAATTGATCTTGCATTTGGGTGAAAATGTTAACTCAAAAAAGAGCAGCTCTCTCCTTTTCAATACACAGTGATTTTGTACCTAATTTGCTGAGTAAGTGGGGCTTTGCGGCTGTACTGGTGGAGGTGGGAAAACAGACTGACTTTGTAGCCATACTCTGACCTCAGTGGAATCTGTAAGAACAAGTAAGATTACGATATGACTGCAGCATGCTGGGAATGAACACATAAATTTCAGTAGTAAATAGGATTTCTTTTTCATAATCAGTTGTGAACAAAAAACATTTTTACATCTTTTAAAAAGATGTAAAATTGCAAAATAAAACATGAATGCACAGAATTAAACGAAATGTAGAGCACAATTAATATAATGATGACAGCTTGTCTCTAACGCATAAGTCAACGGAACCAAATACAACAAAACTAATCGCACTAGCCTATCACAACACAAACAGCCTGCTATTCTAAAAACGTGCACTTCACACAAGTGTTTTAACACAACATTGACAACAGAAATCTCATCAGCCTGCATTAGACCGAATAATTGATTGGACAAGTAGAAATGCACAAAATTAAAAAACAAAAGCCAAAAGATTCCACGCCAAACACAATGTGAAGTCAGACCTTTCCTTGAGACACATTAATGCTGCAGCCTTGCCCTGACTTCTGAAAGAAATGGGAGGTAAAGCATCTGATGTAAGTGTGTAGATGAATCTGCACCAACGACATTTAGGGATGGACACCAGAGGATGCAGAAGAAAACAATATATTAAATAACTTTGATCTAACCTGCTGTCTTTCAAGCTTCTTGGCAAGCTTTTTCACCACAGCAGGATCGTCCACTTGGATATGTTCTGGTAATCTTTTTACCACTGTGAAGTGAAACAACAAAGAAACAACAACCCAAGTTATAACGTTCCTTAAAATTAGTGTCCACAAAAAAAAGAACTGTGTTTTAAGAAAATGTCATAACTTGACATGGGATACAAACTAGTACATTTTCTATCAAACCCTATTATGTAGACAAACAATACTGGAAAAGAAAAGTTTTCTAATAGCAATTTACTAATAAGATATTTAGCCTATAATAAATCACACATATGAATTGGGTGACTTGATACAAAATATTCTACATTCTTATAATACATCTATCTATACTATTGAAGCAAAAAGTTAGATGCCACTTAATAAAATTAATATCTGGTAATGCTACCTTGCTGGATGTCACTGGGCAGCGCTTTTGACTTGCTGGCAGGAATCAAGTTTGGTTCTTTTTTAAGCTGTTTTGATGTACGGTCTGCTTCTTGCCGTGCTCTGCGCTCTGCCTTAAGCTCAGCTTTGCTTTTGGCTGGTTTGTCTGCAGGGGTTACGGACTCCACTACAGGTACATTAACGGGAGCAGCGACTGTTGATGGAGCTACAGCAGGCAAAGGATTTAGTTAGAAAACATTTTTATTCATTTCTGCATTAGAAGTCATAAGTTAAGGTACACTTATGCTGAAGTCATTAAAATACTAATGTACAAACTTGTTTCAGCAAGTGGTTTAGATATTTACTTAGTAAATGACAAATTTCACATAAAGATTAGTTAATTTATAATTATACATAATTTATAAAATCACTATATCAAAAATATAGATCTTAAGTTAATTATTCTATTTATATAGCACATTTCATACAGAGGCAATTCAACATAAAAAAATAGATGGTTGCATAGACCATAATTACAAAATAATAAGCATTTAATGTTTAACAAATTCAACTCTTTATAACTTTGACACATTGCCTACCATTCTGCACTGGACTTTGTGTAACTAAATTTACAACAGGCAAAGCGGTTGGCTTTTCTCTGTCTATCCCCTTTTCTTTTGGTCCCTTGTCATCTTTCTTGGTTTTCTTGTGCTGTTTCTTCTCTTTCCGCAGACGCTGCTTTTCTTCCTTTGTCAACTCTCTACCCTCATTCTATAGACAACAACAAAAAGATCAGTCAAAACATGTAGTATCTGATTTGATCACACTTTGACATTTGCCGCACCTTTGCTCGAACAATGTCTTGCAACTTTTCATCTCCATCTGTGGGACACAAACAGGCTGTATTAATTTCTGTGTCTGGTCAAACCATTAATGATTATAAAAAATATTACTAGACTCTAGGTTATTAATTTGGATCATTAACAGGTGCTGTAATGTATAACAAACATTAAAATACACTTTAGTTGCTTCTAAAGATATTTAAGCTGCTTTACAGTGGATTGCAGATCTATTAATAAGATTATAAACTGGCACCACATTAAGTGTTTTGCATGGTGCTCTAGTCCTAACGCATCGAGATATGAGAGGTGAAAGTGCATTTCATTGTCTGCATTCGGAAATGCACAAAGCTTTATTAAGAAGAATAACGATTTCAAAACTTACTTTGATCTAAACTATAATGGCTTATTAAGTAGATTTGAAAGTAAAACTGACAGCTGTTTTTGCAGCAATATTTATAACGAACAGACTGCAGGGTTAATAAACAGCCAATTAAAAAAAAATCAAACACAATACATGATGCAATTTCTGCTCCGACAGCTGAGTCACACGATAGCTAGCGAGCTAATTTATTGTTCTCATATAACTAAAACCCTTAAATTACACTTAAATACCCTAAAGTTCTTTAACTAAAATGCAAAACGCTAAACGTGAGTAAGACGTGTTCTCACCTGTCGCATGGTTCAGACTGTCACTGTGTTTGGACTCATCTTTCCCGTCTGGATCTGCCATGTTTGGGGTTAGCGGACATCACGGTAGAGACTTGCTAAAGAAATCAGTCCAAAATATGTAGCGCCTCTACAGGCGGGAATAAGAAAAGCAGATACACGCACGAAAACCAACGTTTCCCTTCTTGCTGCTTTGAACACCCATTATGTTTAAAGCCGCTGTTCTGAATGAGTCATGTGATTTTTCTTTTAAAAACGAACACATAATTACTGGAAAATACGAGTGTTAGGCTATTCATCAGTGATACATTCACGTATATGGGGAATTATGCTATTCTTTGCAATTGCTGAGTACACTGAGGCTGGTATTTTACAATTGTCTTAGTATTGTTTTCTGAAAGCAAATTAAAGCAGTAACTCACCTGAGCAAATTTGTTAACATTTACTTTCAGTAAGTCTTAAAAGACTTTGCACCTCAAATAATTGCCAAGAACCAAATTTATGGATGTTTCTGTTAAACTTAGATCTGTTAACATCACATGTTACCAATGCTTTGTGACACTTACTAGAACTTTAAATAATCAATTTTGCCACCTGTTATGAATATATATATATATATATATATATATATATATATATATATATATATATATATATATATATATGTGTGTGTGTGTGTGTGCGTGTGTGTGTATCTGCACATTGTTTTTGACACATTAAATATTTAAAAAAACAAATATATTTTCAACAATCCTCAAAAAATCAGCAAATTTGCTTTTGTTACTTTTCTTTTAATCTTTTAAGACATTCACTGTAAATAATAACCTATTTAATGTGTTGTTCAATATGCTACATTATAATAACATCCAGTATTGAATTTTAATTTGTAACTTCACTGTTTCATATATGCATATATGAAGTTGTGCTTAATTTTTACTTTTTTGTACACAGAAATATACACAATTTTATATATATAAAATTTTCACATACAATTGCCATGTCAAATATAACCATGTCAAATATAGAACATTTTATAACAATTAAGAAACTACTTAAAACTCTTAAAAACTACTTTAAAAAAGTGCAAGTCACAGAGAAAGGACACAACCACAAGATTGGGTAAAGTAGTTTATTCTTATTTGACATGTAAAACATTGAATATGTGCATATTACTGTACAGCAAGTTATCAACCATACAAAAACAAGCAGCAGGGTTAAAAAAAATTTTATGGGTGATATAAATGAGGTTTACACTTCAAACAGCACTTAAAAAAGCAGGTCTTGTTTGCTCATTAGCCTGCATTTTTGGCTAAATTCACAGCGCAGTAGCTGGTTGAAGGGGACCAAACCTCACAGAAACACCTGACTTGGTTCCATTTGACCAGCCACAGCAAGGTGTTTTGTTTGATAACAAGAGTGCAGTTATCTTCTCCACTTTAATGGTTCTTGACACTTGTTAAGAGAGAACGAAACAAAAAGAAAAACAGCGGTTAATTATAGTCATTAAGCAGAAATTGTTCAATTATTTTTGTGACTAACAAACAAAATTGACAAAACTAAAATGATGATAAAAATGAAATGATAAAAACTGATATTAATTAAAATGAACTGTATTTAAGAATCGTTATTTATATAACTGATAGTCATTAGGCGGCACGGTGGCTTAGTGGTTAGCACGTTCGCCTCTCAGCGCTAGGGATTCCCGGTTCGAATCCCCATCTGGGTGGAGTTTCCATGTTCTCCCCGTGTCTGCGTGGGTTTCCTCCGGGTTCTCCGGTTTCCTCCCACAGTCCAAAAACATGGAACAAGTTAATTGAATTCTCAAAATTGCCCCCTATAGAGTGTGTCTGTGTGAGTGAGTGTGTGCCCAGCGATGGATTGGCGCCCCCCCCCCCCCCCCCCCCCCCCCCCCCCCCCCCCCCCCCCCCCCCCCCCCCCCCCCCCCCCCCCCCCCCCCCCCCCCCCCCCCCCCCCCCCCCCCCCCCAAGGATAGTCATTACAAATTATATTCTTTTTTTCCTAAACCAGAAAGTGTCAAATGAAATTTAAAGTATTCTGTGTTTAGTTTTGCATTGAACATAAAATAAGTGGTGGATAGACATGAAATCCAAATCTAGGAAATCCTAGAAAACCATGGCTTGATCTCTACAGCTCAGAACAGCTGTGCTTGTTTAGCAGACACTATGTCATAGAGACCACTTAAACCAGGCGCTCAGAATGTGAAAGCCTTCAGTGTGTCCATAGAACAAAATCATTAGAACCTTTGTTAACACCCACTGCATGGCTTTGCCTGTTTTTGTTTTATTAGCATTTGGGTTTTATAAAGTTGCCTTTTCATAGCTTTGCCCTAAGCTTAACCTTTGGTACAAAATGTGCTATTACTTTTCTGGAATTTAAATCATAAATATGGTTTCATTTCCTGGAGGTAAAACCCTCTGAAACCACACACTTCCTTACATTCCATAATTGCATTATTTATATGGGGATATAAGGAAGCATGTCTTCACAGGGGGTAAAAAGTGGATTTCTGCAGTGGAAAAACTCATGCTTCTATCCCAAACTTTTCAATAAAAACATAGTGGCAGTCCCTGCATGCATGTACACTGTCTGCATTTAAAAAAAAAAATGGAAAATGGCTTTTTACAGCATAATACCTGGAAAAGAAAAATTCAAGAATTTTTTTTAAGTTTACTGTGGTGTGATATATGAAACTTAAAGTTACCTGCATTCGATGCCAATGTCTTCTTGCTTCTGAAATTTGATGTCACTAGTTTTCATGTTACTTGGAGCCATTTGTAGAAATACAGAATTTAGTTGAAGAATATATACTTTGTTCTCCCATGTTGTTAAACAAAGGTAACCCAATCCTGTCTGTATCTTTGATGACTGCATGCCAAGGCTTTAGAAATCCCATATGGCATCTGCATTGTCAAAATTCCTTTTACTTCTCAGAGGTGCTAGCTGATACATCATATACTATAGGAGATCAAACAAAAGCCGTCACACTCCCGAGTCTGTTTCCTCCCAACACAGCTTTAACATAGCTCTCATCACGTGTGATATCCTGTTTCTTGTCCTTCGCTAGAAAATAGAGACATTAAATAATATAGCCCCAAATCAAACAGTTGCAGTGGTAGACCTTAGAACACTAGACTGATATGCAAAAAAGCCCAAATTTGTTAATCACATCTTCCTAAACAGTACTGTGCTATTGTGTGGCTTAAAACCTCTCACATCCCTCTTTCCCTTTCTTTGTCCTGTCCTTTTCCAAGCCCAGCTTGTAGGTTCTGTACAGACATGGCCTCCTGCTCCCGGCCTTTTCTATCCCTCTGTCTCCCTCACACTCCTTCCACCTGTTAGTGTCCTTTAGAAGCACAGGCCTCTCCTGTGCCTGCTGTCCAGCCCAATCAGGATTGTGACAGAGAAGAGCGAGTCACACCTCTCAGCTGTTCACACTCCGGCTGAGACACCCTACACCAATCTCTCTATTTTATTTTCTGGATTCCTATGGCTTCCACCGATAAGATAAAATTTACAGCAGGAACAGCAGAAAATAAAGGAGTCTTGCTATATTTTACTTTATATACACCTTTAATTATAGGGTTTTGATTTGCTTGTAAATATAACGTGTAAAAATTTAAGGTACTTAGTATGAAGTCAAAATCATTGCTGAGAAATTTTTCTACTCGTCAGGTTTGTGGTTTTGGTTTTGTTGTCTGTCTGTCACACTGGTCCCAGTTTAATTGCTCTTGTGAACTTGTATTGGACTGGTTTAGCTCCTTTTTAGAAACAGGAGCACTAAGTCTATTTTCCCCTGTAGCAAACGTGGCAGTATCCTGAAGTCAGCACCTGTGATCTAAAAAGAGCCAGAGCAACAGGAACCCTAGCCCCATTCACAGAAAGCCAGGGCTATAGATGAGGCTTACTCTGAAACCTAATACACTGCAATATTTTAACTTTGTAAAGCCTCTACAAATAGCTACAATCAGCATTTCACTTCAACTAGGAGGACATGCAATGATTACAAATAAACAATTTTTAATTTAATTTTATAGCAAGTCACATGACATAATTAAATGTAAATTTAAAAATGTAAGACCATATAAGTCTATTGTTGTATGTAAAGTAAAATTTAATCAGTTGGTCAGAGTGTCATAAAACTAAATATTTCATATAAATGATATGTCTTTAATTTTACTGAACACTGATGGTCTAAAAAGATACTGCCAGTAGTGGCTCCTTATATGCATGTAAGTAACCAAAACTAACCCATTTTCAGCATTTATGTGAGGTAAGCCCTATTGCAAAAAGCAAAAAGATGTTCTTTGCGATATTTTAAAATAATGCTAACTAACACTAGCTCTTAGATTTGCATGCAGTTTATTACTTTTAATAACCTACAGTTAGAAATGATAGACACTATTTTGCAGTGCTACATAGAAACCACCCAAATTGGGTAAGTGGGTTTATTTTTAGCACAGATCAAGCCTGCTAATAACTTTGTTCCTCTCTGTCAAACAAATTTGTTAGCCAGCATCCTTTCTGTATTGCAGAGGTCATGGCTGTCTAGATCACTTCCACTCAGAGTAGCACTGAGACGTGATTTCCCCTGAGATGGCACTGTGCAAAAGAAACTGATCACTGCACAGATGGCATTCCTTTGGTTTAGAAACAGAGAACATCTCCTGCAGAATGCAGAGCAGTTGGTAAAAATCAGCTGCTGTGACTTCCCATCTGAGCTGAATTTTACAGCTACACTAATCCTCCAAGCCATTCCTATTCTGGGTGTTGTCTAGAGGCCGCGCATGCAACAGCTGATCAAATTTTTACAACAAATAAATGGATCTGTGTTTTAGTTGCATTAGATGAATGTTTACTTATCAAAACAGAAAACAATGCTTATCACATGGGATCTTTTATCATGTAATGCTTTGTAACTGCTCATGTAAATCCTATAGCTTGTACTGACTTAAAGCTAAAAATATTTGTATTTATTCATCTTAATTCATTTTATAGTTTGACCTATTACTGTTGAGTTTTAAGCAGCTAAGAAATTACGTATTATCTTGTCTTAATACCATGTAAAATATTTCATGTATTAACACAGGTGTAATTTAAAGAAGTAAAACAGAAGCGGTTTTAATTATATTAATAATGCTATGTGATGCATCAATGATCATTGTAATGCTGCCAGGGTTTCCTGTCTTAAACTAGAACCTGTTGCTGGTACACCATTACTTTAGATTTAAAGGGTAAATTCCTTCTTGGGGATGCCAGTTGTGCAGGCTGAATACAACTGTCTCATGGTGCCCTGGCCCTCATCAGAGGGATCAGAATTGAAAAGGTCAAAGTAGACCTGTATTTAGGTCTGTAAAAGTCAAAACAGGTGCCAGTCAGGAAGAGCAGATGACTTATGTTATGTGAAAACTTGACACACACACACACACATATATATATATATATATATATATATATATATATATATATATATATATATATATATATATATATATATAATTGCCAAAGAGTGAGATGGATGAGGGTGGGGGTGATTAACAGTATGAGTTCAAAGTAAACAATGTTTTAACTCAAGTACAATTTAATTAAAATTAAATCCCTAATTGAGAGTTAGTGCTATATCGCAGGCAACCAAATGGTGATATGACAGGAAATGCCTTTCTGACATGACCAAACCTTCCACCTTCTCTTAACTGAACATCAAACACATAGGGTGTTAAAATAGCGTCTGTGTGTGTGTGTGTGTGTGTGTGTGTGTGTGTGTGTGTGTGGCTTTAACTATTGTTAGCATCCCTGCTGTAAAAGAAGGTGTGGGGTTTAGAAGGGGTGACTGGGTTTATTGTTTCAAATAACTTAAAAGATTAAAATGCAATAAATAAAATAAAAGTAAAAGCAAATCAACACAAATCTTAAATTGTATATATATACAACATCAGACCTTTGCCAATTTATTCTTAAATCCTTCTCTCGCAGATGTTTCAATCAAAGCAGACCACATTCATATTATAGAAATTGTTATACAATAATATAAACTTTTTCTATATGAAAATCATTAATAAATAAACCAGATAGGTACGTAAATTAAAAAAATTAAAACAATTATCTACGAGCTAGTTCAAGTATTTGTAATAGGCCAACATAACTTATAACATAAACGTTACACACACACACTGCAGCACATTATTACTATTATTATTTGAAAGTATAGAACTCAGGATATCGTATATATACTTCCATATTACACAGTAAGTTTAAAATGCACTAAAGTATAGTGCAGTGTTCATACTGCTCAGTGGGAGGGACGTACTGAATAGAGAATTCTGATTGGATCATTTTTTCTGTTTACTATTCACCAAGATGGCTGCGCTCACTGTGACCGCACGTTTTTTTCTAGCAAATATTTAGCGAAACGTACCGGATAGGGTCTTTTTCTTTATGATTATGTATTAGTTATAATCGGTTAGTTGTATTGTAAATTGTAGTTTAGATGTATTGATTAAATACATATATTAATCTAATATTTTAATTTGGGGAGTAAAAGGGGGTTTGATTAAGAGGTGGTGATGGTTGGAAACACAATGCGATGTGTCAGGAAGCTGCAGCTCACACTGGCCATCATCAAACCTGACGCAGCTGCTCATCCTCTCATACTGGAGGTGAGACTCGAAAAGGGAAACAGTCACGTGCTTTCACCTCTTACAATCTTTCACTTTTATACGTTATGAAAATATGAATGTCGTGAAATTCATAGATTTCCGCCAAATTTATAGTAAGTGAACACAACTAAATCAACGCCCTTAGATATATTATATACCTTATTATTTTTCATGGCGGCACGGTGGCTTAGTGGTTAGCACGTTCGCCTCTTAGCGCTAGGGATTCCCGGTTCGAATCCCCATCTGGGTGGAGTTTCCATGTTCTCCCTGTGTCCGCGTGGGTTTCCTCCGTGTTCTCCGGTTTCCTCCCACAGTCCAAAAACATGGATTAAGTCAATTGAATTCTCCAAATTGCCCCATATAGAGTGTGTTTGTGTGAGTGAGTGTGTGCCCAGCGATGGATTGGCGCCCTGTCCTGGGTCTATCTGCCCAGCACCCGAAACGTTCTTCCCTGGATGGGCATGGGGAACCCCACCGTGACCCTAATAGAGGATAAAGCGGGAGATAATGAATGAATGAATGAATTATTTTTCATAGCTAAGGGATCTAGTTGGTGTGAAACAAAATACCTGAATGTATTGACTTTAAAATGAATATACTATAAAGGAATCACTTGCAGTTATAACTAAGGAAGTTTTTGGAAACAAGTGATGACACAAGAATCCATGATTTGAGCAAACCAATCAAGTGAGAAACTTTTCAATTTGGTATAGCTTTTACACTTTTTACACTTAACACCCCCCAAATTCTTTCATTAAGAGCCTACACTGACCTTAAGCGAATTCAAGGATAAGAAAAGGATTAGATTGTTTATGATTAAATTACAAACTGGCCATGTGATTTTTGCATCATGTCATATTTTGCACAGATACCTCAAATTTTGTCATTTCCACAAAAATATCATGTTGTCTTCACCCTATGAATTCCACCCTACTGGAATAAAATCATAAATAAAATATTCATTAGAATAAATGAGAAAATGAATGAATAATCAATAATATTTAATTTTTTTCAAGAGTCTTCATCAAAAAATTCTGGAGAATAACTTTATCATTATTAAAATGAAAGACCTCACCTGCAAACAAAATGAGTCAGAGAGGTTTTATGCAGAGCATAAAGGTAAGATAAAATTCATAAATTCAAAATGTAAATTCTGTTAAGAAATTTTGTTTTGTTGTTGGTCTGGGGTATTTATCTTATCTGTTTGAACATTGAATCACATAGTGTGAGAGCTTCATTATTTTGCAGTTATAGTCATTCAAACAGTAAATTGCCAGCTTTCTAGATTTACTGCATTACTTCTGCTTCTGTATTTTTTTCTATTCAGGACGATTCTTTTATCAGCGTTTAGTAGAATTCATGTCTAGGTAAGTTTGAGTCATTTTGTGAGTCATGTGCTTATACCTTACAATCTCAAGAAGCAGCTGTCATAATAACATACAAAATCATGTGGAGTGTATAGTGCTTAAAACTTAAATGTAGTATATATTTATTTTATTTATTGGAAAATCTACAAATCATTTTAAACATTGCTGTCAGATTTGTAGTGTTTATTAGACATACTAAAAATCTTCAATACTAAACATATTTTGTATTATATTTTACAACAGCTCACGGTTATCTGTTATGATGGTGTTGCTTCGGACAAATACCATAATAATAGTTTTGGATTTATAACTGACATAAGATGAATAAAACATTTTAAAAAACAGCTTTTATAAGTCATTGTCACTTGTACGTGGTATCAGGATTCAGAATCAGGATTTTAAAACTGACATTCTGTATTCACCTCAGTGGTCCAATGAGAACCTATATCCTGGCTAGAGAAAATGCTATTACACATTGGCGGGAGTTGATGGGTCCCACTAAGGTGTATCGAGCACGATACACTTCACCAAGTAGCCTCCGAGCTCAGTACGGCCTCACTGACACAAGAAACACAACCCATGGTTCAGGTAATACTTGACATTGTCAGATGTTTACTTAAATATGTTAAAATAAAAAGATTTAGAGCTTATAAAACTGTTTACTAAATGTTACTTTTAGGTTAAACCTAAACACAAAGTTTAAATTTAAGAATCCATCTTTGTCTAAGCTTTATATTTACAGAAATAAATCCACCCAAGATGTTAAAACTAATAAATTGTGGTCTTTGGACATTTTTTTATTATAGTGACTAATAAGTAAGAGGATATTTCATTAAGAGGTGTGTCCTAATACCGTGTTCAACTGTCAATAATAGTGTATTAACGGTAAATGTGGTGGAGACAGACAAACAGGAATTGCTTTAAATCCATTTATGCCCCCCCCCAAAAAAAGAAAAAAAAAAAAAAAACATAATGATTATGTTTATTAATCATTATGTGTACTGTTAGATATAGAAATATAACAGCTTTTCTTGTGGGTCCTGACTGTAGAATGTTTCATGTTCAAAGCAGGATGTGGCTTCAGTAATCTATTCTCCTGCTGTTCACATTGATTTTCTCACATAAAGCAGCTTTTTTATTCAAGGACCAATTTCTCACAATAGCACACATCTCAGAGGCTGAATAACACTATATGGAGTGGCAGCCCGCATACTGTGTCATGGTCAATGCAACACACTTATATTTTATACTATGGATTTTTAAGTTAGGCTAATTTGCTGTGGTTGGTTTTGTTGGAACAGATTCGTTGGAGTCCGCCGCAAGAGAGATTGCCTTCTTCTTCCCAGGGTTCAGTGTTCAGCAGTGGCTCAAGATGGAGGAGCCAGGCTTAAGAACAGAAAATATAAAATACGAAGAAGACAAACTTATACAGCACTAAAGCATTTGACCATATTGTTGTCTAATCCTAAGAGTTCAAATGTGTTTTAAACATGATTGAGAAGTTTGTAATGTTACTCATGTTACCTCACACGAGAAGTAGGAGATCTGTTATTAATATTGGGCCAGCTGACATCACTCTAATATACTCTTAAATTATAGGTGGAGGGAGGGATAAAGATAAAACTGTTTAAAAATTCACTATTTCTGGCAGTTGCAAAATTTATTAAAGACAGATATAATAATAAAAAAAATAATAACAATATTGATAATAAAACATTGGTTTATTTCAAAGGGACTTTGACATTTAATTGTCATTAGCTTTTTATACAAATTTTTTAAGGTAACTGATCATACATTTTTTTATTCCTTAATCAGGTTTGCATTTGGTTATGATCATCACAAATTTCATAAAATAAATGTACAATAAGCTCTAACATTACTATAATGATCATTCAAAATAACAAATTTACAACATCACATTAAACAGAGACTTATATTCACTTATTCAAGGAAAGCATTTCTATACATGTACCCTATGTCTCAATGAACCACTTAATTAATTTAAACACAATAAAAGGCACACTTTACATTTTAATTTCATTTTATTTTATACTGATAACATGTTAAAGGACAATACTAAAATAATAAAGGTGTATAATAGTTTGACAATCGTCTTTACAAAACTATTGTTGTAGCTTGACAGACCAAATGTCTTTTTAATACTGTGCTTTTTCATTAACAGCTTTTAAGTACAGAGGTTCCCTGTGCTAATTCTTAACTGTCTTTCTGTTTCATTTCATTATCATATCTCCAGTGGGTATCTTTCAGGGTACCTTGAGGTTTTTATGACCCTTAGTCAATGTGGGAATTTTTCTTCAGATTTACACTGTTGTCCATTTGCCAGATGCTTTAAGTTGTGGTGGCCACCTGCCTGTTCGACATCTTATTGTCTTGCCACTGTGTAGAGCCCACCACATAAATACAAACAGTAAAGGATCATTATGGGCTAAGTAATAAATTAGATCAAATGTATGCAGGAATATCAAAACATTCTAAAGAGTTCAATATTTACAAAGCTATTTACAGCGTTTAGGTTCTTACAGTTTCCTTAGTGTGTACAACACTCCTCCTTTGCACTGTGGTTCCAGGTGAGGAGGGCAGTCCCTCCTGTGCTTGTGAAGTCAGAATAGCAGATGCGGAACTACCTTTTGTGTCATTTAGATTTGCCTCGGATATGGAAGAACAAACCTTCAGGTAAGCCTGAGCAGGGGCTGGCAGGCCATCATCAAAAATATCTGATGGTGCAAACAGAGGTTAGTAGGAGTTCACAAGTGACAAACAAAAAATTGAACAACAGTTTCTATGTCTAAATACTTAAATGTGACATTTTGTATTATTAGTGATTCATACATAAGAATAAACCAGAGATCTTAAATAAAATCTAAGATTTGACAGGTTGTTGGCAAACTTTATGGATGCTAAGTTCTTTGTTTCTAATATTTATGGTTATTTGGTCAATGTAATAACTATTTCAGATAACAAGGAGCTTTTATTGTGTAAAGCAAAGCCCATTCTCATTTAGTAAGCCGCTAAAGGGATGGAGCCATTGCCATGGCAACAGAAACCGAGCAGAATTTTATGCTCAACAATACTTGACACTCTTAGAGCACCCTTAGAGCAATGTTGTATATGAAACTAGTGTGTATAATCATATATGTATATAAACGTTCAGAGACATGAGGATTTGTCACTGTAAGATGTGATATGTTCCCAGCGTTCAGTAATTTCCTTACCAGAGTTTGCATTTTTGTCTGATGAAAATCTAACCTCTGAGGAGTTTTCTGAGGGAATGTTGTGAATTGAAGACAGTGGAATATCTGTATCTGTGCTTGTCAGCCATGTAGTTTCAGTCTCTTTCGTCCAACTTTCGATATATCTTGGCTCCAAAGCATCTGTCTTTGAGCTTCCACAACCCATTGTTCAGTAGAGGATGCAGGTACCCCTGAAGGTACTGCAGGTTGCAATCAGTGGAGTGGATTTGATTGTATTCCTTCTTCCATGTTTATCTGAAGAGGTAAATCTCTGTTTAAGCTTTTATTTAGACATATTTTGTCTAAGATAATTTTGGACACTCTGGAGTCTGATGTACCAGAAGTTCCTGGCTCTTTGCTCTTCATTGATTACATAAAATAGCACACTGAAATAGGAGCACATCTGAGGAATATATAAGACAAACATTCAGAAATGGTAGATAAGCACTAAACTTGTGCAAAAAAGTGATGGAATTGGTTTGTAACATTAAAGATTATGCTAAGTATTTATCATTGTGGAATCTAAACAAATATCTTGGCAAGGACAATGTTTGAAAACTACATTAAATCTATAATTATGTTTTAAGAAATTTGACTTATTTTGTTACATTTATTATGTGTTTGTATTGTTAAATTATATAGCTTTAAAATTAAATATTATAGATACAATTAAAGAGTTAAGATAGACTGCGAATAAGAGAGTATTTTACCAAATTAAAGTTTGAATCTGTACATAATTTGCAGGTTAAGTTACTATTATCAGTTTTTTATATACTGTAATAACAAAAGCCAGCAATCAAGTGTTCATCATTGCACACCACCGGGAAGACATTACATGAAATTAGTAAATTAAAATTATAAAACTTCAATAAGCCTACGATATAAAATCCAAATGTAGTTGCATTTTTCAAAAACATTAATATAAACAAAAGTAACTCATAGTTAAAACTGTTGTTATTTGTATTGATTAATCATAAACTCGGCAGTCGAGGATATTCCTTTTGTAAACTCTTAAAACTGCAAAAAATGAATTTAAATAAATCTTTATTTGGGACGCTGTTGTTAATCAGTGCGCATGCTCACATCGCGTTAAGCAAAACAAAAGCAAGTTAAAATGCAGTAAGCGCCGTGATTTGGTTTGTAATACGTGCGCATGTTCTTCACTTACAGGCCGAATAATATTCCTTTTCCTATTTAATGACCTCATTAAATTCACTCACAGATCATTACTAAATGTGAAGTGGAAATGTTTTTGAATGCACTCACCACGGTTTCTGCACCGTTTCCCTTCCGATTGTTCAAACGTGATTATGTCCACCAGCGATGCAGCAGTGACGACATGACGTTTCTCTTCATTCAGCGTGTGTATACGGCTCGCTCTCTCTCTCTCTCTTCCTCTCTCTCTCTCTCTCTCTCTCTCTCGCTCTCTCTCTCTCTCTCTCTCTCTCTCTCTCTCTCTCTCTCTCTCACACACACACAAACACACACACACGTCTTTTGAATATCCCTCTCCAATCTGAAATTAAACTTGAAAAGCTTTATTCATTTAAACATAAGCACAGAATTATGACAGATAATCGTAAACAGTATCTGTTTCTCTGTTGGATTCATGTTCAAAATGTAGTTTTACTATTCTTCCAGTGATATGGGAAAAGCAAAATGTGGAAATTGATTGATATGTAATATATATTTTTAGTCACTTGTAAACAGTACTAAGTGCCGATTTACACTGAATTAAATATAGTGTTGTGTGTTTATAAAAATCTTTATATTAAAATGCACTCATACACATGCACATGGATCATCCCAGAAAACAGTACCAGCACATTAACCAGAGTATGTACCAGTTTGATAAATGTTGTTTTATTAATTTTTTTATTTGTTCTTTTATAATAAAAATCTTGAATTCAAAAATTTTAAAAATAATTGAAATGAATATATTAAATTGTCAGTAATTTGCTTGTAGAATGATTTTAGAAATGCGGTTCTTAATTTACTGATATTTTTCACTTATTTTATTTATACAATAATTTACAGCACTGTAATGTGGTACTCTATTTCATTTGTCATTGCTTGATTACTTCTTGGCATAAAAACTACACACTGTAAAATAGTTAAACATTTAAAGTTGTAAATTTCTTCTCCAAGCTGTTAATTTCTTATTTATTATATCCCATTATAAACTCTAAAAGCTTAGTACATAATCTAGAAGAAATACAACAGCACTTTTAACTAGTCATATATTTTCCAGTCCAGACACTCAGAACCGTGTTAACAGAACTTAAACATTCTTTCTTAACAGTAGTTATCATTACTCAAAACTCAAGCATTGTCCTTCGTTATCCAAAGGGGGGCAGTCAATCCATGGGAAATCCCTGACAACTGGGCCGTTAAGCTTTTCTAAAATTGCCTTTAATTACTTATTTTGTAGTAGTTGAATGAATGGTGGTATGAATTCATTCACTCCACAGCTACAGCCTTTTTGAGATATGCAGCTCTCACTTGGCCTAATTCTACATCCAGCATTAAAAAACTTTCTTGCTTGATGAATTATGAGTAATGTTTACACAACTTGTGTCAGTCTTTCATTTTTCTTTTGAAGACATTTTAGCAATCATTTTAAGATAAATATACATATATGCGTTCATGCATTCAAGCTCATGAGCTCCTATAGAAATTGGAATAGTGTTCTGCTTAGTAAGGAGCCTTTAATTGTGACTGAAAAATCAATAAACTATTACAATTGTTGGCTGCTGTGAAAAGGATAGAATTTATAGTGTCAGGTGAAATGAAAAAGATGCTTCAAGAAAAATGCTGAGAGAGGTGTATACTTCATAAAATGTGCTTGGAAAAGCAGCTTGAAATGTTGGCCCTCAATTGTGATTATGTGCAAATCTTTTATGACTGAGCCAAAGGCAGCTTATGGTTCTATATGAAGAATGTCTTTAGGAATTTTCCTCAATCGTGGCACAAAACATTTTCCTTTTTTATGGGAATTACTTAGATTTTGGTGGTTTAAAGTCAAGATCACATCAATTCAACTAATCTTAGGAATGTATTAAGGGTCAAATTTAGACTAAAATGTTTTGTTGGTCAAAAGTCACTGTACTGCATACTTATACCACTCCTGTTAGCACTATATTTTATGAATGTTATGAAGATTTTTTATGTTCCTACATTCTTGTGATTCTGATATCTCAGAAAGGCTTTTAAAGACTGCTAAAGTGATAAAACCAACATCTAACACTTAAAACAACAAAATGATCTATTTTAAAGACAATACAGTGTCATTTTAGAAAGTGAAATTGATGTATAAATGCATTAATGGAGAGGCAGATGATAGAGTGAAACCAGAACTGAATGTGAAATTGAGGGTCTAACAGAGTGATTATGATGCTGTTCTAATTTGTTTAAATGTCCACCTATCATTTCCTCTTCCTGTATTAATTTATTCCAAAGGTCATATGATATTCATGGACACTGGCCCACTCGATATTTTGCTCTCTTTTTTTTCCCTTAAGTGAACATTCTGGTCATAATGCCATACTATCCTTTTCAGTATATTTATAAGAGAAAGAGTATTTATATAAGAGTCATAATATATGAAGGTGCAGTTCTCAAATTATACATGGTTTAATGTCAATCTAAAGTGAAATATGTTTTAAATATGTGTTGATTTCACAAAACTGGTAATACTAAATAAATAGTCACTATATTATGTCTTTTAACTTCTTATATTTACAGTAGACCCACATGAATTAAACATTTTCAGTGATTTCCAGTAATTGGAGACTGAATTTTAGCAAACAACATGTGACTTTTACAACATTAAAAAAAAGATCATTTAGAGACAATCTTGTTCAAAATGTATCATATCTATCTATATTGCTTACTGATAAAAGCCTATTTGTTCTGTCTGAGTAGCTCGAAACAAAAAATCCACTAAACAGTTTCACCTATGATAAAGAAATATGCTTGATTTATTTCCCTTTAGGGGAAATGTAAGATAAATGTTCAATGTCAAAACAAATTTCCTCCCATGAAAAGCTTTGAGGCACTTTTACAGTGAACATAAAATTGTACCGAAGCGCTTAAGATGGTATGAAAATTGTATAGCTGGGAAAATAGAAGTTTACTCACTCAGAGAAAAATCATTCCATTTTCTGTACCAGTGTCACAGTTGTCTCTTTAACTGCTGTTCTGTATTTGACAAAACAGATAAAAAGAGATGTTGACAATTTGATTTGCAGCTAATTGATAATAAATACAACCAGAAAGTAAAACAGGAATTTAAAAAATGAGTATATGTCTCTGTCACTGCAAAAATTGTACTTACTGGAGCTAAAATTTAACACAGTTTAAAATGTTGCATAGTTAACATAAAACAGGATTACATATTGTTAGGTTTATATATTTGTGTTCTTCTTTCTTTGTACTAAAGAGGGCAGGGAAAGTAAAGGTGTGTGTGAAGGAAAAAGGGAACAACAATTCCATCATGGTTTAGGAATCATGATGTGACTTTCCAATCAGCTGCTCACTCGGTCACGGATGACAGGTAAAAGATCCCAGATTGACTTGATGTGCAGACTCATCAAGGTGCTGATAGAATGAGATGATCTAATGCCCACAGGGATTATGAGAATCTTGATAGAGCTCCTATCCTATTTCATTGTGGCTGTAATTTTTACCACATTCAAAGTGTCACTGATTTATTAAACCAGGTTTCATTTGACAGACCACAAAGCCTTGCAATTTCTGATCTCTGCAGTCATAAACATAAAATAGAACTCTTAGTTGGGTGGCTTAATGCTTTTGCCAATTCATGCAGGCCTCTTATATCAGGTTCTGCATTGTCAACTTTTCAGTTTTCATAATGAACAAAATGTGTCGTTCAACATGCATCTTTTTTTAAAGTAATAATAATGGACTATTATGTTTTTTTTATTTATCATTCTTAACTAAGAAATTAAGAAACGATGAGCTTTAGGTTCAAATCAGTCTGTCAATTGTCTCATAAGCCAGAATAAAAAAGAAGGCCTTGGTGGCATGTGCAGTATAGTAAATACATGTTGTGTCCTTCAAATGTCCCACCTGTACAACATAGATAATGCGTTGGATAAAATAAAGGTCAAGGAACTAACAGAGAGTATTTATTTATTAGTGGTCCCAAATCACTGCAACACAAAGCTCTTTATTGACACCCCAGTCAATATTTACACCTACAGAGATTGTTATTTATTATTAAAATAGGTCTTTTTTGAAAAGCTACATTTGAGCAAAGTCACCCTTATTACGACAAAATAAAAGAGCACTGTGTGATTGAACACATCTCTGACTTTTCCACTCTACATAGTCTTAATGTTCAATCGGCTAACACTCAAACGGCATTTACTGCAAAGATCATGAATTCAGTGACCTTTCTTTGGTGGATTACTTTCATTTCATTTATTTTACCACCCCTTAACGGTAAAGGTCATCTTTAAAGAAAAAAAAGAAAAAATGCCATGTGACATGTGACAATATATATATTATACCTATATGTACTTTTAAAACTAAACATCATTTTAAACATACCAATTACTCTGAACATGTTCTATTTTCATAATCATATTCTATACATTATTGCTTATGGAATGCATTATATTAAGACAACACTTTAAATAAAAGTACCAGCCAGAAGAATAGTAACAATCAAGTCCATGATAAGCAACACTACAACAGTCATGACAAGAAAAACATTCTTCACAACATAATATAATACTACACACTATATATTGAATATATACATATAGGTGTATATATATAGGTGAGAATTCAGAATTAAAGATGTTTTCAAGAGTTCTTTTGAAATGTTCTTTTGACAGGAATAGTTATATTTCTAATAAAGTTGTTCATAAGTGTATATTAAAAAAACAGGCCCCATATTGCAATAACTGCTTTGTTTCCTACTGGTTTAACTGATTTTCCTTGTTTATAGATATATACACAAAATACTATTTTAGTAAATTAACAAATGCTACCCCACTTTACACCATTATACCATTTAAAGGGATGAGAATGTGCAGCCCAGTGTTGCAGTTTTCTATGTTAAGAGCCCTGTAATGAAACCCTGCCAAACCAGTATCCATCAGCAGGTGGAGAAAAAGCTTCCACAGTAATTACATCAGAGTGATGTAGATTAAAGGCTCTGGCAGCAAGACGGAGATTTTGGGATTTTTGGTTTTAATATGTTACCAAACTGGACGCAGCAAAAATGCAATTTTTTTTCACTTTAAATCCACAGGTGTTTCGTATGCTCCATGTAAATCACTGCCACTTTTTATTGACTTGAAAAATGTCACCTTTGGTTTTGCATTTCAATCTCGTTCAAATTCTGTAACAGCATTTAATGTTGTCTGAATTAATAAACTGCAGCCAGACATATCAAAAAGGCTCTCTTATGACAAGTTAAAATTGTAAGAATGATACACTACAAGTTAACACAAGCAATTCATTTTGCATCATAAAATGAATATTAAAGAAAGCAGCAAATTTTACAATATGCAATATTATATATACAGTGCTTTTTTTTGCATTGTAAGTGTTTTTGAAACTCTCTTTTCTGCAGTGGTGATTGACCTAAAGATCTGCTGACTGGACACTGTTCTTATATTTCTTTTTAAGAAATCTTTAGACTTGGATATTCATTGATATACAATCAATCAAAATTATGGAAATTTGTATGATCGTATATCAACCTTCCAACATTAATAAAAGAAGAGCTTTGAAATGCACCATTGAGCTGTGAATTTCTTGGCCTGTGAAGAAGTGTGATTAAAATTCATATTTGCTCTTGTTGCCAGTCTTTTAAGCACATATACATCTACACACACACACACACACACACACACACACACACACACACACACACACACACACACACACACACACACACAGAAAGTCTAAAGCTAAAAGCTTAAATAATAAAAATTTGGTATAATATATCAACACAACTCTGTGATGTGCTGTTCTCTAGAACAAAGAAAAGCTTTTGAATGTTTTCAATGTCCGAATTCATACCTGTAATACTCTCAGAAAACTAGGTGGCTTGATGGAACAGTGAATCATAGGAAGTGTCCATTATCATTTCTTCTTACATGATGACAAACCAAAAGGCTGATTGAATTTTTTTAACAGTCTATTTGTCAGCACAGCCTGCTGAGAATACCAAGTAGAATAGACAGGGTGAATGCATTGTTCCAAAACACATCACATATCACACTCTTCAGTCAAATGCATCCAGCTAGGGCCCAGCTCCTCTGCACCACTGCCATAGAGAAAAATCTCTGACTTTCTCACTGAATGTCACATAATGAATATACAGTAGATGTGAAATAAAAGCTAGCAAATATCATCAGGTTTTAGATGTGGTAACACACCCATAAAATTTAACAATATTCATAACTATTTTGGATGGTCCTTATCTTATTTTCTGTATTCATTAGAAACCTCTCTCTTATCATTTTCCGTCACATGTGAGCCTCTGGTTATCATTAGTTCTAAATTTACACAGCTTCTTCTACCAATTGGCACTACACTAGCTTTACACCATGTCAGACTTTCATTGCAGATCATTTAGTGCTGTGGCCAATTTCAAATGTGCTTCCTTACTTTATGTGATTGCTCTACAATGGCTTTTTTGTTTAGGCTTCTTTAAAGTATTTTTTCTTTTGTTTGTACTTTGTACATCCACATTTGGACTGTTATATGTAGTATTACCTCGGAGAACAGTCACTATATGAATAGAACCTATAACTAAATATGAAATATCTCACCCTTGAGAACAGCAGACCTCAAATAGGAAATATTTCATCACTTCTGCTTTCAGCAGAAATATTGGTCACTGGAAGTGTTCAAACCAGAAATAGAGCTGCCACCGGCAATAACTGTTGTCAGTCATTTACATTTAACCCACTGTCAGAGGTTTATATGATGCTGAGATAAAAAAAAAAAAAACAACAACTTGCAAATAATTTTTATTTCATACCTGTAGGGTCATTAAAAAATCAGATGGGATTTTTTATTCTAGTTTGTCCTCTGCTGAAGAGCTTAGTGGAATGGACAACTATGAATTATTTGTTTGCATATTTTGCTTTACATGCATATCCTATATGCACTTCAGTTATTCAGTCATCTGTATGTTTGCTTAAGAGTGTTTTTTTAATTGTGCCAATATAGTGTGAAGTGCCCCTTCAATAAAATTGAATGCTTGGGTTTTCCTGATTAAAATTCCAAGAATTTTGCATCCCGTTGCCATCATGTACAATATGCTGTAAGTTTTTCCTATAAATATAGCCATCACACATGTGCATATGCTTAATGCTAGGACTTGTTTATTATTGCACTGCAGTATTTTCTGAGCTAGAGAAAAAAATGACAGTGATTATGCAAGATAATATTCCTGTGGTTATTACGATTCAGACAAATCATGTAGAGGACGAAAGATGTTCTTAGAAGGTAAAATGAAGTACTAGCTCTCCAAACACGCACACTCACTCAGGGGCTCAACAGCTTTTCTTTACTCCAGCAATCAGTTGTCTTACAGGCCTATGTGTGATATGGGTTTCAAATAAGGCAGGGACTTTACGGGCAATTCCAGTGTAATTAAATTTAAAAGCCACAAATCTTACTGGATTTAAAACAAAAATAACAAAAATCAGATCTAAGAGTTCGATGTTTTTTAAATATTATTGAAGTGTGCTTTAATAGCTGCTTAGTGGGCATATGAGTTGGTATTTTAGAAAGATCATCCACAATGGTTTTATATTATAAATAGAGGGGACAAATAGACAATTAGTGTAGAAGCAAGAATCTTTATTTTATGTAGGGGTGTAAAATCTGCTTTTGTTCTACACCACTGTGTATCTGTGTACATAACTGTGGTTAATAGGCAAGGTTTTGCATGTTCTCTTAGCCAAATTAGCCATTCCAATCTGTTATGTTAGTATGAAATAGGTCAAAGAAATGTAACAATAACTTAACAATATTAAGAAAAGGCATTAGGAGTAATGTGAGCAGAATTTATCATAATTGTTAAGAAAAATAATTAAAACATACATTTATTATCATTATTGGAGTAGTGGTCATTAGGAAAATAAAACATGAGAATGCAATTGGAGTTTGTAATTATTAGCAATCATTAGAGCATAAAAACAATCATTATGACTCATTCACTACAGACAATCAACAACTTCTTCTAAAGCTCTGTATTCTAATCAACTGTTGCCACTTGGATGCTTTTCTAAGCTGATTCAAGTCCATCTATGAATTATTCAGATGTAAAGAAATATTTGCAGAGTTCAATTATATGACAGCTTGAAGGGTCAGACATATTAAGTCATTTCAAATACATGAGCATTACTTTACCACCACCACCACCACCACCTCCAGCTTTTAGACAGACAGGCTGAAACTAACATTTTTATTTCCCATTAATATCTCCTCATATTTAATGAAATAAACAAAATCAAAGAAAAAAAACAATCACAGAATTAAAGTATATTTTACATTAGAAGCTTATTTGCAGTAACAATTTGGAGTTCACTAACTAAAATATTGCTATGCTGACAGAAGCAGTGACAAATGGGCATTTTGTGAGGAGGTTTTTTGAAAAGGTTGGATTTGTAACATGTTTTGTTATTTTGTGCCTCTTTTAAAAGTCACACGATGTCAGCTCTTTCATGACATTATCCCAGTTGAGCTAACATGACTTTTAAATTAAAGTTGTGATTTATATTATTAGTTCACAACCACAGCCAAAATGTTTTGGATCTTTACCAAAAAAATCAAGCCTGGTTCATCAAATTCCACAGCAAAGTGTTTTAAAGCGGATAGGATGCATACTGGCCTCCCTAATAATAAAGCTGAAAGGTCAGCTTGCTTTTGCATGTAAATGCTACATTTGTCCATTAAAACTTGGCTGAAATGAGACAAGATATTTCTGACATTCACTAAAAAATTCGAAGTAATTATAAGATGACATAAGGTTTAAAGGATTTATGCTTGGGCAGGCAATTGAGTTTTTTTTTATTACAAATGACAAATTCAAACTGTTCAAGCCGTCCATTTTAATACCATCACTGCCTAGATTCATAGCCTTTAAACTGCTTATAGTATTGATAGAGTGAAGTAAATTAATTATCTTGTAAAAAAAAACACTCAATAACTAACTGGCTGATTGATTACATTATAACATACATTATTCAGTGTAAATAATTTATACATGTTTTCAGATCTGCATAACTGATAGACGGGTTCTCTGATCTTAGCCCATACCAAGCACTTTTTATGGGGACACTGAATTCATTTGTTCTTGATTTATCTACAGTGTCTGATCTATTCCTACAGAGAAGCATACACATGCTTTAGTATTGAATTTACAGTAAAAATTGATTTGTATATGGCATTGACTAGTGGAAGCAAGTGATAAATTTCTGGGTACTGGATTGCCAGTTTTCAGGTCCTGGATAAATAAGCTCTCTCTCTATTCTTTTCTTTTATGTTCACAAATCTACATTCTTTGTCTGCTTAATTCCTATAATGTTTTGATATCATAATTGCCAATCCAAGTGGCAGCAACACAGCCCCAAGGCATGGATTGAATAATTTTAACATTCTACATAACATCAAATCTAAAGCCATATATAATCCCAAACAAATCTCAGTGACAAGCATTATACCCACACAATTTGTACTTTTCCCACCTCTTTTTACAAATTAGCTATGTTATCCCATGTTGAACTGGATTTGTTTCCAATCCCTGACACTGATTTAGTGCAAGAGGCTTTTTTTAATATAAAGCCTCGTCAGTAAATGTTTGATCCACTGCTCATGTGTTACTACAATTACCTATTGATTGATTCTGAAAAATGGCCTGAAGATGTTCACTGCCAAGACTTTTTGTTAGCTTAACATGTCACTATCTTTGTCACTAAGTCTTTGTCATTTTTAAGGCACTATATAAAAAATTCATTATCTCCCGCTTTATCCTCTATTAGGGTCGCGGTGGGGTTCCCCATGCCCATCCAGGGGAGAATGTCTCGGGCGCTGGGACCCAGGACAGGGCGCCAATCCATCACTGGGCACACACTCACTCACTCAAACACACTCTATATGGGGCAATTTTGGTGAACTCAATTAACTTTATCCATGTTTTTGGACTGTGGGAGGAAACCAAGGAACCCGGAGGAAACCCACGCGGACACAGGGAGAACATGGAAACTCCACCCAGATGCGGATTCGAACCGGGAATCCCTAGCACTGAGAGGTGAACGTGCTAACCACTATGCCACCATGCCGCCCTATATAGAAAATGACTTGTTAATTGTCTGAGAAATTAAATATTTATATGTCCTCAAAGAAGAAGAAAAGATGATAGCCAACTGAAATTTAATCCAGTCAACAACTAACTTAGAGATGGTCTGTGTAAAGCTCACCACACAGCTGCAAAACTGAATGTGGCAGCAGCTTCCAACCATAAATATACATGTTGTTTCTTAAAAGTGACTTTGCAGAATAATGGACACCAGATGTTTTTTACGGTTATATCGCTCATCCTCTGCTACAACAGAAGTGCTTGTTAAAGAAACATCTGGTTCCTTCACAGCCAAACATACAACATTCACATTCACAGCATCACTTCTAGTCATGTGCAATCAAGCCAATTGAACAATTTTGTATTTGGAAATATAAACCCTTATATATTCTTACATTAAATATTAATCAATTCAATCAAACGTGAATAGCATGCATATTATAAATTAACTAAAGTTAAATGAATTTTGGCACCAAACAGTTGGGCAGTATGGCAGTAGGACTTGACATTTGGGAAATATGAATGAGTGTCCCATCATTCATGTAAGTAATCAAGGGAGGCAATTCTCCTGTGTCATTTTAAAATGGGATGTCACACTCAAAATTTTCATGACATTAGACAATCAAGAATTATGTTTTATATTTGTTCCCAAAAACAAATGCACATGACACAAAGGTATAGTTAAAGAATAGAGACAAAGTTACTTCCATATAATATATAGTATGTATAATGTATTCAGTATTTCTATACCAAAAAAAATTATACAATTTATAGATTCATTGTGTTTTAATTCTTTATGTCAGACAGATTTTTTTATGATATTTAGCATATTTCTGTATATTATCAACTAGTGAATAAACCTTTATATTTCAAACCATACAGTGAACACCAGAAAGTGATACATGAATAACGGAATAATGTTTTTTAAAGAAAACACTGAACAATAATGAACACATTTGTAGATGCTTTAACAAGTTCTAGACTAATATCTTTAAATTCGAGGTAAAGTAACATTCTGATGTTAGAATGTTATTTATTTAATTACACCTATTACCATTCAAGCACAAACTCATCTGACAGTAAAATGACATAACCTTCAGTTCTGCATGGTCTGAGGAACTGATGAGGAAAAGATGAAAAATCTAATTCAGTCCTTGCTTCCTGACATCAAAGTTAAAAGTACATAGGTTAAATAAATCTTATTTGCAGGCTGTGCTGTACCTGAACTAATTGATCAGTGCTGCACTAGTTTCACTGTATCTTACATGGAGGTTGCTTAATCCTGACATGGAACATTTACTGCTAAATGAGGATTTCTAAAATATTGATAATTTATTACAATTTAACCTAGGATTTTGACTAAATAATTAGTTTTCTTTCATTAAAATGTTATTGTATTGTAAATGTATTAAACTGCATACAATTTGAATGTCATCGATAATTTATTTATTCATAAAGAAAGAAAGGACCCAGGCTGCACTTCCTAATCAAACATTTCTTTGAAGAAACAGTGATAAACAATAGGCCACCATGCCTCCATCATTTAGTTCTACTATTCATTTATTTATTATTATTATTATTATTATTATTATTATTATTATTATTATTATTATTATTATTATTATTATACAAATTGGCTTTTAAACGGCGAAATAAAATATTGGCAGCCAAATAAAAAATAATAAGAAGGCAAACAGTATCAGAGAAATATAAGGTAATTTCAAATTACACTTGGTTTTGTTATCCATCACATGCCAAAAGCCAGCCAGAAAACCACTTAGCCATCTTTATCTGTCATCCAATCACAGATCCTGCTTTTTTTGAAACCCGATCTCATTTGTTCCTCTATACAATTCATTCAATGCCCGTCACACTCTGTAAGATGACACCTGGTTGTCAGTTTTTATGTGTTTTCTATTCCATGGCTTTGTGCATTCAGGAGTTAGATTGTTTTTTTTTATTATTATTTATGTCACATTTGGCTAACTCTGAATAGGAACAATTTTGGGAAACATATATACTAGCATCATCTCTCTGTTAAGCTGCAATATTAAATATATATTATTATACACACTTTCAGAACTTTATGCATTCTTAATTAATAAAATTATCAGCGTGTTTATTTATCAATACTTATTTCATGTATTAACTGCTTAAAATATGACTACTACAGATTCACATTCCTTACATTTCTTATTTTTGAAAAATTGGAAGTGCTTTGCAGAATTGAACTTTTATACAGTTTCTTGTATAAGTGCAATGACCAGCTTTTTTGACTTTTCATCACCATTAAGAAAGTTTCTTAATTAATATCACTTCCAGTTGATTAACTGCCCGAATACAGATTCCAGGCTAATGTTGACTAAAACCCTGGCACTTCAAAGACCCTTACTTTTACAAAATTACAAACTGCACCTCTCCCTATAAGCAAAAAGAAACTATCACTTGGCATAGTACTTGAGTCTAGGGAATGAGGTCCAATTAACAAGAGTGGAGTGCACATGCAGCAAGCCAAAGGAAAATAAAAGCAATTATTTAAATTAATTAAATCTGTTCACGTTGAATATAATTTTTTAAGGTGTATCCTACTGATGTTATTGGAGACTTTTCATTGTGAAATTTAATTGAAATCAAAATGGTCTGACCAATGAAATGAAAGCTAACACTTTACATAATATGCTCTAATCTTCTCTGTATAGCACATACATAAATACAGGGCCCTACAATTTTTTTTATTTACTATTTTTGTATAGCCGATAAATAGATCTATTTAAATTTATTCCTAATAAAGCTGTGTAGTTACTGACCATCTTTTTGAAGAATATTAAAATATTCTTGTTAAATTGAAGTATGTAACTTTAATTTTCATTGTTGTTATCAACACAATCTGTTGTGTTGCTTATAACATTCATTTATTATTAAACATTAAATTTGGATGTATGGCAAATGGAGTGTTGTTGTGCTAGAAAGCTTTTAAGTAATTTTTTCTCTAGCAATTTTTTAGAGTATGATCAGAATAAAAAGTATCATATCTTTTTCGATTGCATTGGGCAGATCAAAAGAAGCTCCTGCTTGAGTTAATAACACAGTTCTTCCCCTTTGGCAAGGTTACAGCTGCCCCACTTTCTGTTTATTAAATTAGATTCACTGTGAACCTTCTGAAAAGTCAATTGGGAATATAGATGGCTTCAGCCTATGTAATGCACCACAAAAATGAATGCCAACATAGTAGGTTCTCAAATTGTTTCACACAGTACAGAAATTTGTCTGTTGGCGAATAAATTGACTGACAAATTATTCATTAGATGTAAATATGGAGTATCTGCACTGCATGAGTATAAAGCAGTGACACATTACTAAGACTACTTTATCATTACAGTAGTAAGATATGGGGCTACAGCTTTAAAAGTTGTGATGCACAAGTTGATATAGTAGTTAAAAATAAACAGAACCTAAAACATGCTAAGTTTACTTTATAGAAATTCAGTTGCTTTGACACAATAGCCTTTTTATTTATGTAAAGCAATACAAAACAAGTTAAAATTTTTATACCCCTTAAGGCTTCTAACAATATCCACAACAATATATTATGGTAGATACTAGAGAGTGGGTGTTTGTAACTTCCTTAAAACATAGCCAAGTATTGATTATTGTATGGGCTAAAATCTTTGTCTTGGTAATACTTTATCAATCGTTATCTTAATTACACTCCCAAAACACCTTTGCCTGTAAAAAGTCTCTTAAATCTTAGCCACTATCCTTTCCTCACGCAGCTTTGTTCAAGGAAAATCAATAGGCCTACATGTTTGTATTTGCAATGAATTAGAGTAACCTTTTAGGTCAAAAATTTCACACTGCTTAGTTAAAAACTCTACCCACAACATGCCCTAAATATAATAATTAACAAGTGGAAGCTATGACATGATATTCTGACATGCAATTTTTTTATTTTGCATTGCTTTAGGCAAAGACAATGCTTAATGATTAAAGTTGACAGTTGGCCCTAATGTAATATATTCTGAAAAAGGCCATAATAACTAATAATAACTCAGAATGTGTTGTTTCTGATATTTAATTATATAGGTGTTATCAAATAAGACTGGCTAAACATTCAAATAATAAATTGGTTTAGAATATACTATGTATATATATATATATATATATATATATATATATATATATATATATATATATATATATATATATATATATGGTGCATCCTCTTGTTAACATTGTTCGCAAATGAGCATCCACTTACAACAGCTGGCACACACCAAATAACTTCTCCCTTGCTACCTATAAATAGCCTTATCTGTTAGCCAACCACTGACACTTTCGTCATGATAAGGAGTGTAGCATGCTTACACTGCAACTATTCTGCAAAACACAAAGTACACAGAGCAAAATCAAGTTAGTTTTAATTAGGTGTAATCTATTTTAAAGGCATTTATATTTATCTATATTTGTTGGAGCTTAGCTTGTCTTGAATTTTATTTATGCTAATACCACCCCCACCCCCAACCCACTGCTAATACACAGTAAACACATTTGATTAATATTCTCACCATGTATAATTTTTTGGGGGGGGTTTGCCATAATTTCCTCATTTCATTTTCAGTGTGCAACCCACCAAAATACTGCCACTTTGTTGTGGACCTTCAGCTTAAACTGTATTACCATTTTTCACTTGCTCATCAGCAAGCTGCTCACAGAATATGTGATGATTGTAAGGTTTTTTTTATTTACACTGCCCAACTATACAATTTCACAAATTGGGTGCAGAGATTGCATATTCCTATAATAACTATGTTTATATAATGAAATAAGAAACAATATAGAAGTGATATAATTTTAAAAAATGGTCTTATATCTGTAATTAAAGTTTCGCCATTGTAAAGTTGGATATTATATATATCACAAATTCTGACAGTTTTAATTCCTTCTGGGTAGTTTTAAGGCACACTGCCACGTATTTGTTATATCACCTCTGTCTGAATTCAATTAGTGCCTAATAATGCAATTTTCTCAGTAAACAAACAGCTTTCTACTGACATTGCTTTAAAGGCTTTTCACAATGTACTGACTTTTAAAAAAAGGTTTATTTAATTACAGAAAGGTTTTTTGTAGACTGGTTGCTTTTTAAGAATGGTTTAATATACTGAGTTGCTGACATTTCATAATGGTGATAAATGCTGTTCTAATAGGGATTCTCAACACTGGTTATCTATATATTAACAACTGATTATTATTTGTCATTAGCCAGTCCTGCTTAAGGCATTTTATGACCAGCATGAATGCAAAAATTTCTTTAATATACATATGTTTTAAATGCATTTTACAAATGGCTAGCACTATGCGACCTATCAGTCTATACATATCATTTAATATATTACTTGTGACATCTCTTAATTTAATACTGTATTGTAAATAGATCAATCTGTGCAGTAGAAAACTTGTTTTATGTACTTAATTAGGCTTTTTTGTTGTACTGGCCTAACAATCCGATTAGGTAAGAGAGTTAATTAATGATATTTGAGGATATATCATGGCCTTTTTACACTAAAACTGTTTTTCATATAAACATCAAAATGCAGGTGTTTAAACCATCTGTTGTTTTATTGTCTATTACAATCCAACATTAATAATGATCACATATTAGTATATTGATTTAACATGTACAATCCATATAATTTAGATGAATTATACATGGAAATGCAGACCATTTTGTAATTAACACACATGCTGGGAGTATCTGCCCAGCGCTCAAAATGTTCTCCCTTGGATGGGAATGGGGACCCCCCCTCCGCAACCCTAGTAGAGAATAAAGTGGAAGATAATGGATGGATGGATGTTTTAAATCAAATATGTAAACTTACTAAGGAGCTAAACAATGTTACCTTAGTAGAGGAGCTCACACTTTTGCTTAAGAGTATACTACATTGAAAACTATAATTCTTTGTAATACCTGGGAGTTCATCTGCCACTTGGACCGAGTAACCCAAAACTTTATTATGGCCTTAAAAATAAACCTGTTTAAACAGAATTGAACACACTGCCAATGTCTTCAGGGCGAACTTTTATTCAGTAGGAATGGGGTGGCATATCAATTACCCTCATTTCCATAAAGTGCAACCCTTAAAGAATTAACTTTAAGCAAATGTACAGCACTTCATGAATAGAACTAAAATATGGTTATTTTAGCTGGATGCAAATATTTATCACAGTGTGACAGAATTTGCCATTTTTATCACTGTCTGTCAGAAGTGTTTATTTGCATGTAACATGCTTGTTACACAGCTTGCTCAGAGGTAACACTAGCAGAGAGGCATAAAACCTAAAAACTCACTCTTCTAACTGTTAATCTTTAAAGCTCTAAAATGTGGTACTTTAAAAATTTTCACTGTTTATGTATTTTCATTACTGCAATTTAATAAATGTATGCAGATTTAAATACAGCTGAGCAAAAAGATATAATTTAAAGATATTCATTCATTCATTATCTCCCGCTCGCGGGGTCGCGGTGGGGTTCCCCATGCCCATCCAGGGAAGAACATCTCAGGCGCTGGGCAGATAGACCCAGGACAGGGCGCCAATCCATCGCTGGGCACACACTCACTCACACAGACGCACTCTATATGGGGCAATTTTTTGAGAATTCAATTGACTTGATCCATGTTTTTGGACTGTGGGAGGAAACCGGAGAACCTGGAGGAAACACATGCAGACACGGGGAGAACATGGAAACTCCACCCAGATGGGGATTCGAACCGGGAATCCCTAGTGCTGAGAGGTGAACGTGCTAACCACTAAGCCACCGTGCCGCCCAATTTAAAGATATAAAAATCATAATTTGCAATTTATTTACTTATTATTCTTCCCTGGTAAACAGAGCTCAACGGCAATTTTTTAACAGGTTGGCATGTTCTAACTGAGATCTTGGCCTAAACATAAAAGTATGAATTACTGGCTGCATAAACGCTTATCACAAAGTAACATTAATATATAACAATATATATTGTGAAAATATTTATGCCCTTTACTCATGAAGATATGTTTCATTTTATTGCTAAAACAGGGCAGAATAAGGTGAGATATATTTTACTGTTTTCGTTAATAGGAAGAAATAGTGGACAGTTTCCCAGCATAAATGCATGGTCAGCAATCAGCTTAATGGAGCTTGATTGTATCCAAGGCACATTGCCTCCTCTCTGTATCATTAGACCAGCAATCTCCTAGAGTAGAGGCTGTTTGGAATTAGTCTTCACTCAAATGCCTCTAGTTTGTTTTTACCAACCAAAAGCTATTACTAAGAAAACTATAAGTATTTCTAAAAGTCTCTCTGTATAAGAAACTCTACTAAAGATTAAAAATACATAAATTTATAATTCATTTCCTTCCTTTCCATTTTTTTGTATGACAAAGTTTTGTTTAAAATCATTCATCATTGTTATTATATATTCACTTTTTAAAAACTTTTACTGACAATATCAAAAACAATGCATGACAGAGCTGATTAAGAGATTATTATGCATTATAATATTTACTTTTTCATCAGCTCATTTTTGGTTACCTGAGATATTTCAGTAAGCAGAATTCTGTTCTGCATTTATTACCGTTCAGAGGAAGTGCATGCCAATAACTGCTGATGAAATGCTAAGCAGATGACAGATCCCAAGGGTGGAGAGGTGACAGCTAAACATTGTCTCTGTGGTCAGCATTTTTCAAATTTTCAGATAGTGAAATTTCATTATGAAACTGGTTTGTAATTATAGTTAGTACTAAAATTTCTAAACATGTTTCTAAAAAAAGAATAGTTTCTATATTTTACAACAAAAACAGAAAATCAGTGGTTTCTGGGCTTTGTCTGTAGTAAATTTAACATGTATAACATACTTAAATGATTACTGTGCAACAGCATTCTTTTCTTTGCTGCGCCCACTCCTGCAACAGCCTTTCCCAATTGGAGTACCACTGTTTTGAGCTAATGGGAATGCTAAAGACATGCCTGTCATGGTCTTCTTTTTATGTTTATTCAATTTTATTTATTTTTAATTTGTTCCCAATATGGTTCTGCATTGTTTTGCTGAAATAAGACAGCCAACCCACCACTCATTATGATTTTAAAAAGCCATTACTTGATTTACTAATCATTTTATTGTTACCAGTTTAGCCTTACTCATCATTTTCCTGTTAGCAATTAGTCTAATTATTTGCAAAATATTATAACAAACTACCGTTTTCAACATGGAAAATTTTATAAGTCTTTTTAAGGCTTTTATAGTCTTACATATATAAAAAATATCTCATTGCACAAATAAATAATAAAATTTTCAATTGAAAGATGGTTTTGCATGTGACTAAATGACGCCTATGAACCAAGGTGAAAAGAATGACAGCTCGTAACAATCTCACTAGATTTACACTGTAATGAAGCATTAATCATAATTTTCAAATGACATGGAGCATATTCCTTCCCTAGAATGCTGCCAGCAATAAGTCACCTAAAAGAGAGAGGGTGTTAATTTCTGTTCCTCCGTAAAAGAAGAACCAGTAACCCTTTCCTTTTTTCCACATGCATCTGCTCATCAAATAAATTATACAGCTCAGTCTGCTGTCAGCTATGCATTTTAGAACAATGAATCATTCTCTGAAGCAGATATGAGAGCTTTAAGTGCATTCTGTAGATTGGCTTCTTATACACCAATTGGTTTCACTTATTTAAAATTCTTAACACAATAATTAATGACATTAATTTAACATATGTGCAAATATCAAGAATCACTTGTGAAAAAATAAATATTTTAAAATTTAGTTGATATGAGAAAAAAATATATATATATTTATAGTAAAAACAGAATACTCCAAAAAAATATATAAAAAAGAATACTCCAAATAAGAGACTAACTAAAAAACTAAATTACAACTGCTACTAGTCTGCACACAGAGTAGAAGAGAAGTTCATTCTTTGCAAAGTAATACACTCATGTGAATGAATCCTGTGTTATTAACCAGATGTTGGAAACAGGGCTGTAAGAACTCTTCAGTTTGTAAACAGCAACCCAATAAAGTCAGATAGACAAGCTTTCATTTGCAGGTACATTACCAAAAGTGGCTTTCCCGTAGCTTTCATCACATACAAAATGGGTAAAGCTTGGACTGCATAGTTAGCACTCCTGTTTTACAACAAGGTCTTGGGTTTGATTTTTTTAATGTCAAGGACAAGGTCCTTTGTTTAGTGTTTGGATGTATTTCTTCTCAGCACTGGTTTATTCTCTCAATCCAATACACGCCAGAGGGTGAATTGGTGATTCAATTTTGGCCCATGTGTCAATGTGTTTATGTGTCTGCTATTTTAATGTAAAAAATAAAATTATGTTACTTTAATTCTTCTTTCTGCACTTTCACAATGTCATGCATGACTTAGCAAACCGGGCACTTTACAGGCTTTATATGTACTTGGCAAAGACTTTCTCCTGTTCATCATAACCAACTTTAGTGCTCAGCATTAGAAGGAGAGAACGCTGACTTTCCAACACTTTGACTTTGAGAGGGATACTAATATGTACGCATGGAACATTGCTGATCTGTGCCATTTGCTCTGCAGATACGGTAAGGGTCTGTGCAGCTCCGAATGACAGTCTGTTTAATTTAAATCTTTAATGACTAAATAGCAGCCAAAGTATTTTACGTTGCCCATAAACAAAGTTCACTTAAACACATAACAAATATAAATGCTATTTAGTACCAATGCTATGCATTATTAAATAAATAATATTAAAGGATTATAATAGAAAAAATAAGTATAACGTTAAAAAATGACATTTAAATTTCTCTGAATTTGTACAATTGTATGATTCCAGGTTTATGAGGACAGATCTGGAAAGGCCTTTTTTTGTTCTAATCAAGGCATGGTTTGGTAAGTGTGATGTGAAAGAACTTGACTGGCCTGCACAGAGCCCTGACCTCTACCTTATCAAACACGTTGGGATGAACTAGAACTGTAAATTGCAAACAGAATTTGTCAGCCAGGCAACCTTGTCTAATATCAGAGTCTGAGCTCACAAATGCTCAAAACAATACATGGCTTTGAAAGAGTAAGAGCAAATTATTTTACCATTTCATATACTAAAATTGCTCTCTCCTCATAAAAAATTTGCATTTCTAATATTATTAGGCTATTGCTTTAGGTTATTACTTTTATTACATTGCAACATTTTGGCATTATTAATTTAACATTCAAACTTGCATGTGGAATATAAAAACACTATGCTATATAATATTATGCAAAAAAATTTTAGTTTGATTAAACCCAGCAGCTGAGTTAAAATTCAGGAGGGTTGTAAAAGCGCTTTTCTCTTGCCTTTCAGCTTTTAACTTTTAGTCTCTATCCAGAAGCACAGACCAGATGTGATTCATATTAGCCCCCTCCTTTCAGAAACTCCCGCACTTCTAGGTCTTTTTGCTCCTAGTCTTTCCTCCGATATAAAGAATTTATTGAATCTTCAAATCAGCCCGCCCTTTCCAGTACTTTCCATACAGGGGACATACTTGTTTAGTTCTCCGGCCAGTTTCACAGACTGATTTGGAGCAAGAACATTGTGTCATACATGTGTGGATTGATTACATTTTACTCTCAGTTTCAGAACAGAACTATGCCAATTCAATCTACGACCAAAAAGATTTGAAGAGGTAGCAGAATTTGGGTAAGATTCTTTAAAGCTTTTGTTTCATTTGATTTGTGAGAATTAAAAAAAATGTAAAATTCAGTTCTTTAGATAAATGTTTAAATGTGTAAAAAAATTAAATATGGTCATGTATAAGTGCATGATCTTTTTTAAATGCATTAATTAAACATTAATTAAACTTTTAATGGCGTGGTGGTTTACTGAATAGATAAAACATTTTTGTTATACTTTTGCTAATTTACAATGCTTCTGGTCTCACTCTCTTTGAAACTAGTGCACTATGGCATCTTTTTTAGGTCAGCCAAATCATATTTAAAATATTCTTATAATGCTTGGCATTAAAGTATCTTGACTTTTAGTTGTCCTTGCCTTCATAAAATAACCCCACAGTTATTGGTTGTGTCGCCCAGTGTGTGCTTCCAGACTTATCTTCACTTGCATTCCTTTTGCTTTGCTTTGATCCAAATATAACCTCACAACATCAATCATCTTTTTTAAACTAACCATTTGATAATAAATTTATTTTGTAGACAAAATCTATCAAGTACAAGTAAAAAAAAAAGAAAGAAATTGTGTTTTACTTTTTTAGCATAGGTAAATGTTATTCAACTGAAAAAAGGGGTGTGGTACATGTGTGGGTGTGTCATTGGTTTGGTTTTACTATTGGTTTCTATACTCCCTTAAACTAACCCCAGTAATGAGAAACAGGTGGGCATGAATCAGTTAAGGTTTTTAATCTGAAACACAAAATTTAGGTTTAGGTGATTTATAGCCGTTTAACGGTCAACATGAATTCTTCTAACATAATTATGTGCCTTGTGAGAATGTCAACACTGTCAAAAATTGTCAAGAAAAACCTACTGCACTTAAAGGAAAAGAAGAATGTGACCATATAATTAGTCATGTGTCAAGATAAAGTAACTGAGGTGCCTTTTTATGTAAATGGGAACGTGAGCTGGCTCTAGTTAATAGGTGCCATAAGCAATATTCATCTGACATGTCCCCAGTCTAACTAAATAATGTTATTTTAATCATTTTTAACAACGTAAATGCAGTACAGAAAAAATGCAGACAATGATGTCATTATAACAACATACAAAAAAGTTTAATGAATAAATTTTGGCTAAATAATATACATACTTCCTACATAAAGTTTTACCAATTAAAAAAGGGTCAAAATATGCTTTTAAGAACATTCTCAAGCATGGTTATCACTGGTATCTTGGAAAAACTGGCATGTAAAAATAAAAGGTAAAGCTCTGACGGTAAAAACTTAGGTGGCCACTGACAAATCTAAGCTGAGAACATAGATCAGGGATTTGTGGATGGACTTTATACGAGCGTCAATGGTTATTCTTAAGTCTGCTAACACTTCCTCTAGGGTATATAACCAAGGAAATAGATTTTTTTTGTTAAAGGATTATCTAAATAGCATTACTTCCATATCTCTCTTTGAAAGTAATCCAACATTAATCATTACACATTGCAGCACTATGTGAAGACACATTAACTTAAACCATTTTATCAGTGCATCACATGGCTTTTTTATATACAGATGCACACATACCAGTGAGAAAAGTCACCTCACATTTGCCACAGAATCTTGTAAATTCATGGTTCATTTACCAGCCAGGTCACAGCTGGTAAATGCATCCTAACAGGCTATCAGGTTTATCTTTCCGACCATTTACAATACCGTTTCTGGGTATGAGGTATAGAGGTTTGTAAAAAGTCTGAATTTTGGATTTTTGCTTCACTCCTTGATCAAATATTTCTCTATATACCACTTTAAGATCAAAATGAATCTGATCTGGTTTGGCAGTATCACTGTTTAGGACCCGAATTTTAAAAGGTTAGAACAGACAATGCTGTAATGAACTATGCTCTGTAACCCCAAAACTAAAATCATGTGATAGGTTAATGTATTTTTTGAGCATCTACAGACTGCACCTACAAATATTTTTTCTAAATACTAAAGACACAACTTAAGATTCTTTATCAGATTTCTTGTCTTAATTGTGAGTAGCTGTTATGTTGCTCTGGTGATTCTAATGCATTCTAATGTCCCCACAGTGCTCTAAGCCACACGGAATTGCTTATCACTCCTAAACTGTAGCAACTCTTCCACTGTTCATGTACTGAACCTACTTTTTATGCCAAGATGGTACATCCCGGGACATTGGGTGCATTGCTAATTATAGCTTCAGTAACATCAGTTCACTGTGACAGTGGTGATGGAGGGGACTGGGGATCTGGCAGTATGCCAGAGTTGATTTTCACCAGAACTTTAACTTCTGTTCCCAAAATAGTTAGCCATAATCCAGAAAGGCCTGTGAGTACAGAATGGACCAAGCCACTTTTTCAAGTCGTGCCAGAAAAGAAAACTAATGACTGTTCTGTCCAGTTTCAAACTAGCCAAACTCTGTCCAGACAATTAAGAATGGGCAGGGAGGATGTGGCTTACCTAAAAACCCTCCAGCATGGAAACCAGGCAGTGGTGGAAAATTTAATCCAATACATTGGAGCAGAGATGGAAGACCAACGATATGAGGAAGTTGTTCAAGAAAATATTGCTGGAATCAAAGAGAACCATGCTCTTTGTGATGAAGTGGTGAAAAAAGCAAATTCTGATTTGGTTACCCAACTTCAAGAAGATGTTGTAGGTGCCCCTTCTGGACTTCAGAAGTAAGTAGTGTTCTTGAGAAATAATATTAAACATGCAGACAACACAGAGACAAAACATTTGGCAAGAAATATTTCAGACTATGTTAAACAGTAAAAGGAAACAGGAATCATTCTCGCTGAGTGAATTGTCTTTAAATATAATATACTGTATAAGCTTTCAAAATGGTCGCATTTTGTAAATAAAATATTGCATTTACTTTTAGAAATAGGAATCAAAATCAATGTATAGTTAGAAATGAGTTTATTGCTGTGTATTTAAATTAATTAACTGACATTTAATTGAACACATACAGTGATAATAAAATGTTTTTATATAGCAGTTTTATTGGTAAATGAACAGAGCAGAAATTTTGAAGCATGAAATCCTCAGGAAAAGTCCCAGACAAACCACATGAGATTTTCCTTTTTCTGGCCTCTGGATTTTATATCATCAGTGTCAGCAGTGGGAAGAAGCCTAGTGTTAAGACTTTTTCAGTGACTCCTTGCAAAAGTCCATGTTGCATTCCTCTGCATATACCTATATCTATACTTACATATTTGTGTTACACTGATGCATTTTTTGTCCTCCCTCTCTCTCTCACTCTCTCTCTCTCTTTCTCTCTCTCTCTCTCTCTCTCTCTCTCTCGCTCTCTCTCTCTCGCTCGCTCTCTCTGCTTTCGTGTCTCTCAAAGAATCAAAGAGAAGTCTTTGGCCTTTGAAGGGATGCTCCGATCAACAGAACAAATTGCCAGCCGATTGGAACTCTTTGCACGGGCTCTGCACATGCAGCTTACTGAGCAGCTAAAAAAGAAAAATGGCTGAATGTGTTTTTTTATTTACTTTTGAAAAATCTACAAATAAATTTGTGAATTGGCTTAATTTGACCATAGTTATATTTCAATATGTAAATGTACATTTTTTTTATATAAATCTAAAACTAATAGAAGAATCTTGACAGTTAAGCATCATTCACTTTTCAGTTCCAGGCAGCTAGCTAAATGTTATGGTCCAGCTGCCATGGTGCTAGGGTGCAGATGGAGAATTCGAGCCCCTCAGTCAGCACAGATATATATATATGTGTGTGTGTGTGTGTGTGTGTGTGTGTGTGTGTGTGTGTGTGTGTGTGTGTAGCGCCACACTGAGACATGATGGTGAGGTCATGGAAGAATAAATGAGGTCTCATCTAGAGGCCAAAGCTAAAAGGAGGACTTTAACCTTTGTTTAATTCTCCTATTAATAAAAGACTTGTATCTACACTGTAGAAATATGAATTAGGATGCCACCTCTATGAAATGATGTGCATGATTTACCATATTTAAACATTTATTTTAAATTTCAGTTTCAATTTGCTAACTACATATATTTAATGTGCTTAGTAATATGACATATCATGTTAATTGAAAAGTACACAGGTCTATTGTATGTGGAATTTTGTCCAGAAAGACCCAATATTGTTTCAATATATACAATGAAATAATGCAGTTTTTAACGTGCCACGTTAAGTGCAATGTCACTGTTCACATGAGCTGTAGAGTCTATTTTAGTTTTTAAAAAATCTAAAGATTTAGTAATATTCTGAAGGACCTGATATTACTTGTTTGACTCTAAAGGCCATATAAATGCAGTCAGGTGTAAGTCAGTAAGTCAGTGGTGATTACAGTTAAAATTTATGATAGGCAGTACTCTTTTTATTTTGTTTTTAAGGTCTGATTTGTGCTTTTTAAGTGATTTGTATTTTTATGTTAATTTTGGGGAAGAAATACACATGGGATTGTAGAATTTTTACAGAAAGAGGGAGAGAAAAAGAAAAGTTGTGTATCTTTAAAATACGTCTGGACAGACAGACAGATCTCTTCAAATAGTCTATAAACGATGATGATTATTGTATAACACACAATATAACAGTAACCCAGCTTAATTAATATGAGCTCGCAGTTATTTACTTTATGCATTAATAACTGTCCCTGAACCCCGCCCATTCAGTGACGTAACAAAGTAGCCAGCGCGCGCCGGTGTGGACACCTGGCAGAGGGAAGACGGGCGACAGAAGCAGGAGGACGCAAAGCGAATGATGAGCTCTGAAATGTTTCACATCACATCACATCAGTCCATGTTTAATCCGGATACTCTGTAAGAATTCTAATCGCTAAGCTGGTGCGCAAAACTGTGCGTATTTACGCGCTGCTTCAGATGAATGAAAGACTTATGAACAGTGACGGAACTGAGATTTTCAGATCAACCAAGGGAAAATGCTAAATGATGACATTACATTACATGACTTACATCACGTGGATTATTAAAAAAACCGAGACTAAACCCTGCGAAAAAATCAAACAAGGTAAAGAACGCGGTGGATGAAAGTTTTTAGCGGAATATGGAATGTAAGCAGCACCAGATCATCAGTCCAGCACACGTGGAAACTGAATCCAAGTGAACGATGGAGCGCATCGGGAATCTCCTGCTTTCAGTGAGGAGCGCGCTGCTCTGGAGCATGCTGTGGCAGACAAGTAAGTTGTTTTATCTTTAAACCTGCAGAAGGTCGTATAAGGAATAGACCCAGGTCAATTTTTGAAAAATTATTTCAATTCCATATAAAAACTTAAATAAGAATCACATTCAAAGTCTGTTGAATGTCAGTCTGTTGAATGTTATTGATTATTGGCCTTTTTAAAGACTATTTTCACAATATTCACTCTTTGCACAGACGTTTTGGAACCCAATGTATTTTATATATATAATATATTAACCCTTTATTTTGCAAAGAGGGAAGCAAGTGCTTTTTAATTGTAGTAGAGCTTAGATTAAAGTTAATCTAATGCTTTTGTAATTTGGTTGTTAAATGCACTTAAGCATGAGATCTAGTTCTCTTTCAGTGAATTCTATCTGTGTTATTTCTGTAGAGCCATTCACTTAAATTTCCACCTTACTTTGGCAACATATACATTGTATTTATATGTAAATGTAAAGGTCATCTTATCATTTGGTGTATAATTGCACTGTATATTTTATACATTGTACTTTACTGCTTACCATGTTCATTTTTATAGGCACAAACCTCACATAACACAAAGTAAGCTATAGGTTGGTACATTTTAATATGTGCTTTCATCCAGGTTTTCAAAATTCACAGCCTTTTAGAAACTGCAAATACATCATATATATGATCTGTTATCGATATGTATACAGTTTGCACATGAATATTTTGAATTTCCAAAAAACTAATCTGTGGCTTTTATGATATATGAATTTAAGGATGGTCATCCATAATGACAGGGTGTTGCAAAGTAATATATTTATAAGTAATAAGACTGTCAATACTATAAATGCACGATTATTCAAGAGAATCTGATAAGCATTACAGTTAATTTCATTACAGGCATACGTTACAAGCTCTAATTCATCTGTAGCTGTGGAAATCAGAAAATTGCTAGCAAAATGAAAATATAATGAAGAGTAGACCCTCAGAATATACAGAACACTATTTCATGGACTCTGTAATTTGTATATATGGATCTGAGTGTCAAAATAACAAGATGAGCAACATTACATTATGGGTCCATCTTGATTTAAGGATTGATTTGTGTATTGGATCGATTTTAATGAATCACTCTGCACTTCATCTTAGATTCTTAACTGTCCTTGCACCTGGTTTTCAGAGACACATGCAACAAAAATGCTGTTGATCCAAAAAGTTATTTATATAAATTAATTTTTAACGGTTGATTTATAACATTAACAGTTACAGTTACACCACTGTAAAATATTTAGTTAATCCTTCTGTTGGAAAACATCCATCTTTGAGTTTTAAATGTGTTAAGGATGTTGAACACTTTAAATAAATTAACTAAAGGCCAAGGACAGTAATATTAGGTAATTAACGTACCTGCTTGATGTTACGAGTGTAGCCTTTATATGCTGGGGTAGGAGATGCAGCAGAGAGAGTGGTTGAGAGTGGAGAGAGTGGCAGCAACAGGAATGTGGTGTTATAGACGCCCTGGCAGAGATCATCGATGGCTAAAGTTCTTGGGACATGCTGCTCTTGCATGGACATCAGAGATGGGAGCTGGAAAAGAGGAAATTCTTTAGCGACCAGGATGACACACTGGAAAGTGGAGAGCATAAAATGCTAAACCTTTGCTGGCTGTAGAAAGGAGCTGGGAGCCTTCAGTTGGACCTGAGCAGTTGTGTGTTAGATGTGTTCTCAAGGAACAGCTGGGAGGGACAAAGGCTTGGGGCAGTTAGTTCAGTAGCCTCTATCGGATAGGATGACTTTTTGTTTCTTAATTATTGTGTATATGATGTGCATCTCTAAGGTAAACATTTGGACACTTTTTGTATATATGTAGAAATTACTATATGAAGATGTTTAAACAAGATGACTCCTGGTTTTTGACCCACTGAACAAAACGAAACAATCAATAAACTGAACATTCACAAACAGTTAATTTTCTATTCCATTCAAAACCATATCTTTATTAAAAGCGTGACCCATACTGTAAATCTAACATGCTAATAGCATGCAACTGCAAGCTCAAGATAATTTTATAATCAATAAGCAAACCATCCCTGGGGAGTTCAGTTCCAGGTCAGGCTAATCACACTACACTAACTTCAGTATTAATAATAAATAATAAAATGGCTAAACACGTTCAGCTCTCTGTACAAGCTGAAAAGAAAGTTTGTATTTGTCCAGCCAGACAATTTGCCTCAAGGCTGTTTCCACTAAATTAAAGTGATTGTCAGTTTTAAAAAGACAGGAAATAACCTGACTGTTTTTGAAAGCAAAACTACTACTAAGTAAATATATATTTTCAAATGCACTTTTTAAATGACCTAATACTTATTTTTTTTTTTACTGTTCTGAGAAAATGACTAACATTACTACAGTGATCTGCCTTAGGAGTCAATTAATTTTATCATTGACTATAGGTAGGGTGGCAAACATTTGTACATGGCAGCTATACTATAATACTGGCTAACATGTAACTTAAACATTTAATAAAGTAATGCAGAAAATATATTTTGTAAGTTACAGATTTTATTTGAATACAGATGATACAGATTTTGATATAAATAACATGTTTTTGATACAATAGGAATTACTAGTCTGTGAGACTTTTGAAGGACCTTTTGTTCATAAGATTTGTTTCAACATTTGACTTGAAAAAACACATGTGTAATCCTAATCTGTTAAGATGACATGAAAATGACATTAATCTTTTCTTGCTCTAAAGGCTGCACACCCCTGATCTAATAACCTATGCATCAAACGACTTCCTCACTTACTGCACAAAGAGCACAAATCAAGTGGAATTAAATGACATGAACTGGAGAATGTGGATACTATTTCATATTTTATAGAATCATGAGGGCAGTATTGTTTGCATGGTGAGAAATGCTATGAAAAGCAGTGTGACTAATAAAACCTTCACACTGTTAATATAGCAAAGAATAAAAAGTTGAATTTTCAATACATGTATAATATAAAGTATATTAGTATAAAATGTATAAAGTATATTAGTATAAAAATGATATATATGTTTTCATTTACAGTGTCCTGTTATGAGAACACACATTCACATGCTGAGGACAATCTCTTCAGAAAGCTTTTTGTTGGATATAACAAGTGGTCACGACCTGTTCCAAACACCTCTGATGTGGTCATTGTGAAGTTCGGCTTGTCAATTGCACAACTTATTGATGTGGTAAGTATCTTAAAATTGCCCTTGATCAAGGTCATTAAATCTCATTGCTCCAGTGGTGCTCTGTGCTCTGACCTAAGTTAATATACTACATAATTATTTTTTTTAACATGTTAGTCACAACTTTACGAAAAATTATATGAATTATAAAAGTAGACTATAAAGTAGAGATATAGAAGGCAATCAGTAATCTGCAGTTAAAAACCTATCCAATTTTTATCCATATGTACCTTTAGCCATTTTGCTCAGTTTCAGTTAGATGAAGAAGAGCAGGGAAAGAAAATATTTTTTGTTAAAGTGTCTAAAATATTAACAGTCACAATGGTATTGTTCATTATGTCAAGCAAGTAACATCAGCTTGCTCAGAAACTGCATTAGCAGACCTTTAAACAGATGAATCTTGATGAGTCAGGTGTTTCTAAAACATAGTCCATCAGGATATTACAATTAGTAGATGTTTCTTGCTGGCTCATACTTTTTTAAATGTGCTTTTTTTTTTACCTCTGTAGGATGAGAAAAACCAGATGATGACAACCAACGTCTGGTTAAAGCAGGTGAGCAGGCAATTTTACTTGGAATTTAGGTTTAAGAATTAGGAAGCGGCACGGTGGCTTAGTGGTTAGCACGTTCGCCTCTCAGCACTAGGGATTCCCGGTTCGAATCCCCATCTGGGTGAGGTTTCCATGTTCTCCCCGTGTCTGCGTGGGTTTCCTCCGGGTTCTCCGGTTTCCTCCCACAGTCCAAAAACATGGATGAAGTTAATTGAATTCTCAAAATTGCCCCATATAGAGTGTGTCTGTGTGAGTGAGTGTGTGCCCAGCGATGGATTGGCGTCCTGTCCTGGGTCTGTCTGCCCAGCGCCCGAGACGTTCTCCCCTGGATGGGCATGGGGAACCCCACCGCGACCCTAATAGAGGATAAGCGGGAGATAATGAATGAATGAAGAATTAGGAAAAGGTAATTGTTTAAGGCTAAGTGAAAACCAAATCTATGTTATGTAAAGCACGTACAGATGGAAAATAATGGTAGATCGAATGTCATTCTGAGGATTCATGGAAAAAAATCACACTATTTATATAAATTTGATTCCTACATTGTCTGTTGCAGGAGTGGAATGACTATAAGTTACGTTGGAATCCTTCTGATTATGACAATGTGACATCAATCAGGGTGCCATCAGAGCTTATTTGGGTTCCTGACATTGTGCTCTATAACAAGTAAGTGCAAGTGAATTACATTAAAAAGGTCTTTGGGGGGACTATCAGACATAAGAAACAAGTTTATACTAATGTATTAGTCATAAGTTTGTGGTTGAGGAGAAGAAAATAAATGCAGATACTGTGTGAAGCATTTATAAAGTGCTGAGTCGGTTTGCACAGAGGTAAGGTAAGGTTATATGGGATGTAAACCTCAGAGTAATACAAATCCTATTAAAAAATGTAAAACACTGCCTCCTGCTGTTAAATAGCGGTAGTACATATTCGTTAAATAGTTGGTAAAAAAAAAAAACCAAAAAAAAAACAACACTTTTTTAAAAAAATACGCTTTTTTCTTTTTAAATTCGTTAGTCTCTGAATTGACATTGTCTATTCATTCATTCATTCATTATCTCCCGCTTTATCCTCTATTGGGGTCGCGGTGGGGCTCCCCATGCCCATCCAGGGAAGAACGTCCCGGGCGCTGGGCAGATAGACCCAGGACAGGGCGCCAATCTATCGCTGGGCACACACTCACTCACACAGACACACTCTATATGGGGCAATTTTGAGAATTCATTTGACTTGATCCATGTTTTTGGACTGTGGGAGGAAACCAGAGAACCCGGAGGAAACCCACGCAGACACGGGGAGAACATGGAAACTCCACCCAGATGGGGATTCTAACTGGGAATCCCTAGTGCTGAGAGGCGAACGTGCTAACCACCAAGCCACCGTGCCGCCCAACATTGTCTATAATAAAACAAAAGTTTACTTCCCTATAAAACAACAATAGCTGGACTCTACCTTATTACAATAAACATTCAAATATTTAGCATAGATAAAACTTCAAGTTCAAGTCTGCAATCAGCTTTTTTTTAGTCTTTAAGCAGTTTTTATCCTTGACTGCTTTACTGGTTTTATTGCTTTATTAAATTGTAAACAGACTATTTATGATTATTTGATAACTGTAGATATTGAAGTCTGTGGGCATGTTTCCCTCACTACTTTTGCATATTCATAAACAAACATTTTTAATTGAATCACTGTGCTGAAAGTGTGAACAATAAAAACACTATTAACATAATCACATTTTGAAAGAATATCATTATTATCAAGGCTTAAAGCCCTTTGGTCATAAACAAACTGACAAATCAATAAATAAGTTATTTACAGATTTTGTAGCTACTATATATTAAATGTATCAATATAGTTAAATAAAATAATAAATTACTTTACTGACAGTTTTTGTTATAATTATTATTACTATTTAATTAATAAGTATAACATTAAAGTACTTATTGACCAACACGACTGTTCTTTTCAGATTGAGGATCCTTTAAGCTTCATACTAATCTTTTTAAGTGATTCAGTACTGACTCTTAAACTCTTTAAAAATGTGTCCTGAGGTTAGAGACTGACCAATGAGAATTAACATTGACTAAAATAACAGAATCTGAAATACTACTTTTGACTACATATAAGTAGAAGGTTTATGAGCTAAAGCATATTGGGTTCACTAATGCCTCATAAACTTAAAGTTATTCCGTTACTTCAGGGTGTAAACGTCATATAAAAATGCAATAGCTTCTGATTATCTAATAACGTGTAAGAAAATCTTTTTGCCAACAATGCTGGAAACCCTAATTTAATATAATTTATGATATATATGTTTGGCATTGCTGTCAGGGATCTATACATTCAATAAATGTAATAAATAAAATGAACTCCTTTGTTGGAGAATGAGTTTATTATATTTGTTATTTTGATGTTTTAGTATTTACATTGCTGTATATTTTGTTTAGCAGGAGGGTAAACATTTTGTTTTATTAAAAGTGCTTGTGGATGTCACATCGTTTTGACATACAGCTTAAAATATTTG
>JAFMOD010000044.1:1549290-1566790 GCA_019802435.1 Corydoras maculifer
CTACAAGAGTTGGTCTAACTAATAAAGGTTACAATGAAAAGTGCAAAAGTGGCTCTTCATTTAATCCTCATGCATGAACCATTTGATCAATGTTCATATTGTATATGTCTAGTTTATAAATTGCAGCATTATCATGTGGAGTAACTACAGGATTAAACATTTGACTACATTTATATTACATTGAATACAACTTTTGCCTAAATTTGAATTGGAACAATGGCCACATTAATTATCAATCAATGACTGAAATTTTGACAAGTGAAGTAGAATTTTTATTTTAAAATACAACTAAATACAATGTCACAGTTGACAAGATGTAAAAAAAAATCTAATACAGAACACAGTCATTGGTTCTAATTTTAGCTTTTTGTTTTAGAGCTGTATTCACAACACATGAATGACATGTGCAAATATACCTGACTTATATATACCTGAATATATTGAGCAACAGTAAGTAATAACAGGACTTTGAATTAAATCACATTGCTTGGTTGGAAAAAAGTATTAATCATGACTTACATTTGTTATATTGATTTGTTGATTTACTTTTGCAAAATTCAGTGGCCTGTTATTTCTTTCAATGGAATACATTGGTATATAAAATAAACATTGCTAAGAACTTTATTGCTTTGCTTTCGCACAAAAATCACTTTTAAATCAATAAAATTATTTGAATTAGGCACCTTTTAAAGCTTTTGCTCTGAGTGAGCTTAATTGCAGCTTAGACAATTTTAATCACAGCTGGTTTATGTTATCAGTACCATATACTGAACCACAAAACAGACCATAAATTAAAAGATTTTCAGATGGAGAGTACCAGAGTATCAGGGAGTTGAAATAAAAATGCACCAAGTTATCTTTCCTAGTCCGTGTCCTGAGAGGCTTCATCTTCGGGTTTGGGTTTAGCCAGGTTGGCACGTACACGTGCTTGGTCCACAGCATCTAGCAGATTCTTGGCATCCATAGCCAGTGTGTGAGCTGCTGCCAACATCTGCTTCTTGCACTCCTCCTTCAGAGAGGTGATTGCGTTCTGCTGGGCCAGCCTCATCTTACTGATTAGCTCAGCCATGTCCTTATTCAGCAGCTTCTGGGTGCCCTCAATCTACAGCACAGTGAGATACACTTAGAACCTCACGATAACATTCTGACACTTACGTAATAACTTTCTTATCACCTCTTTTTCACTACATTCCTCCATCTAAAATCGTTTAGCTTTGAGAAATATCCATGGGGATAGTATTACAGTATACAAGGAGATAAGTGTAGAACACCTGCTTTATGAAACTAAAACGAGACATGCCCCAAATAATTTAAGTTAAGAAAAAGTACAGCAATGGTACCTCTGTCCTAATGGCCCCATGCAGAGATGGAAGAACATCATCAACACTTGAAATCAGGTCACGCAATGTCATTCCAATAGACTGAGTAAAAAAACAATATTAAAACAATAGAAATACATAAACATGTTCAGCAGCTTTGTGTAAACATGAAGTCTACAGAATCATTTAAACTAGTTTGAAAGATTATTTAAAAAAGCAAATAATTTAAAATAAGCTTTTCTGTCTTTAACAGAAGCTAATTAACCCCCAACGGAGGCCATTTGAAGCTTATAAAGTAAAAACAAACAAGCTAAACTGATATATGCCTCAGCCTCCATATTTCATACTGTGCACATTAATGTCTAATTTGTTTGGGGCCATCAATTAATATGTAAATAGTAGACATGACCTATTACTTGTTATACAGCATTAAATTAAGACATTAAGATTAAGATATCAATCCGAACATGATTTTTCTTCTAGAATCAAGCTTTAAAGATAAACACTTATATAGAAGGAACGGTCTGAGGTCATGTCACTTTGATTGTAGTGTTAATGTTTAGTTAAAAAAAAGGGTACCTTGACTATGGATATGTACTCAGCAGATGGCAGACTGTTAACATCATTTTTCAGCTGTACTACCACTTTAACCAGATCCATGACACACTGGTACACTTTGTCCTCTGAACGGTCCAGCTCTGCTGTGGGTGCAGGCTGATGAAGAAAAAGTGCAATAATTCACAACCACAGGTTTAAGATGCAATCGATCAAAGTTAAAGTTTGTTTGAACTCTGCCTGAACTCTAAGTATAAATCCACTTGAAGGATTTTTATCGAACTTGCAAATTGCCTGTACAGTTCTGCCCTGGATGCGATTACCTGCACTGAAACTCTTGGGGGCTTTGCAGGAGGCTTCTGAAGTTCTGTGATAATAAAGGATTAAAAAAAAAAGATCAACAAGAAAATAACATTATTTTAAATATTAAATACCATTTAGCAGATAGCAGACCATACCGTTTTCAGGCTGAGGTTCTGGAGCCTAACGGGTAAGACAAAGTGAAAAAAAAGTTTAACTAAGTTATAAGAGAGGAAATTTAACAGTTGTTGTCAAAATAATGTAAATATATGAATACAATATATGAATACTCACCTCATTACTCGAATTAACACCTGTTTTCTCATTAGCTTTAGGGTCCTTAAAATGTATAAAACTAATTAGAATCTATTTTGAAGTACATCAAATAAAAATATTTAACATCTTACCAGAAGCTTTTCCTCATTTTCCAGCCACTGTTTGTCCTGAACCATCTCTTCTTTTTGTTTCTTTATGGTGTCCTGCATCCGATCCTTTTCTAACTGCCAAAGCCGCTGAGCATCCTCCACACTGGAAGGACCCGGACTAAACTCCCCTTCCTAAGCCACATATACAGGCATTCCATGAATGAAATGGGAATCCACACATGTCTGCAGATTTTATTAGCATGAAGACCATAAATACCCTGTTTGTATGATTACTGTGAAAGGTTATTAAAAATGTAATTATTGATATGAGTATATGTAAAATAAAGAAAAAACATTTACTTACTACCAGACTGAGGCGACGACCGGGCATGCTGGGTAAAGTGAGGAGTTTGGTTGAGTCTACAGGTGACTGATAGTCACATGGGCTAGCTAGGTCTGGAGAGCTTGCACACAAAGCCTCATTCAGCTGTGGAAGAAAATGCAAAAGACAGAAGAGGAAGGATTTAAAATTTTTAAGACAAATATCACTTTTTACAATACACTACTGTATAAAGAAAAAGTGAAATACTTGAATGTGCAGACCGACGCCGAGCGTGGTTCCAAAGCGCCCCGGTCTTGAAGGCTGTTATAACAGACAGACAGCAAAGAATAGTAATTTAGAGCCTGTGGCCACATATAAAACTACAAAATAAAATCGTCCAAATTGAATAGCAATAAGCTGAATTGTAATAATTATACAAAGCCTGTTAACAAATAAATAATATTTAAACATGGGCATCACTGTATGTGATTACAGTCTGGGTAATCGTTTTTAAAATATCTAGTAACACCAGAATATACCAGACAATTTATGTAATATAAAATGCAATATAAAAAAGTCAAAAGATCACACCTAAGAACCACATTCATACAGTAAGTTAAAGTTTCACATAAAGTGCAGTCCCCAGAAGAATGAAACACTTTAAATATGAACATTAAACTTTTATGAGGCTAAAACTGAGGTTAAACTGCACAGGGCATTGTGTTTTTTTATCTGTACTTTGCCACTGATAGTTTTCTAATTATAAATGTTGTCATAGTTGATTAAAAGTAACAAAAACTATTATTTATCCACTTAAGAATTTTTATATTAATAGGAAAAAGCTGTAAAAAATGAAAGTACCTTTGGGGGTGGTTCGCTAATGATGAACTTGGGTTCCAGGAACTTTGTCGTTCGATTTCTGTCTCTCTCCATTTCTGCCTCTAGCTCTTTTTCCATTTTATGGACATCACTGTGCCAACCAGACAACACAGGTTAAAATTATTCATTTTACAATGTATTATTAAAGAGTAACAATAACTTATTTTCAGGGTCATGGTAAACTGAGTGTAAATAGCCTGAAGCATGAACATAATTCTTGAATAGATTTAGTCCATTATTTAGTCCATTGAATGGTCCATAGTCCATGAATATTACATTTAGGTTTATAGACATAGGCAAAGGCTGATAAAATATTAGAGTTAGGATGAAATTATTTTCAGTTTTTATGCATAAAAATGCATAAAAGGAATTTTAAATCATTAGCACTACAAAATAATTATTTGTTTAATTGATCTTTTCAATTGCCTTTAAACACTAGCACCGCATATGTCACATGTTTATTTCTCAAAACTGAGTTCTAATCATCTAATCTTCTATCTTCTAATATTTAAGGCTTCACCTTCAAATGTAGGAAAATGAAACATGACATTCAGCCTTTTTTTAAATATTCAACTTAATAAGAGGACAAGAACAAATTGTAATGTGGCATTCATAAATGATACATAAATATTGTATATATTTGGTCCTGGGTGAGTCAGGATATTTGTCTAGGTCAGCATTTACTTTAGAACAATCTGACAGTTTATTAAACAGACTTTGATTAGTTGGCCCATCTATTGTCACTTTGATGAATGAGGGCAAGTCAATTGTTCTTTGCTGCATTAAAAGGAATGGACTACTTGATTTTGCAGACGAGTTCCGTGAAGCTGGGCCTCTCGCTTGGGTCGTAGCTCCAGCAGCGAGTCATAAGTGAATATAAGGCCGGAGGACACAGATCTGGCTTCGGCAGCCTGATACCCTGCTCTAGTTGGTTAATCACTTCGCGGTTCTCCAGCCAGAAGAACGGCTGCTGACCCCGGCTCAGTATCTCCCACATGCAGACAGCTGGAAATAAGCAACAAAAGGATAAGCATGGATCTAAACAGTAGGTAGAACACAGCTTCAATCAGAAAAGCAAGATTATATAAATTTAATTTATTGGGAATAGAAGAAACAAAAGACAATAAAGAATCACAACTGAAATGTTATAATGTAAAAATCATAATTATATTGTGCTGCTTAAGTTTACCCTTTAAAATTTCTGTACAATTTCTGTACAATTGATTGCTTACCAAACATCCACACATCACTAGCAGTGGTGAATCGGCGGAAGTTAATGGACTCTGGAGCCATCCACTTGATAGGCAATCGTGTTACAGAGGCTAAGGAAACAGAGAAAAGTATAGAAAATGCTCACTTTTCAATGCGAGTGAAACACTGAACACCTTATTATACAGTACATAACGTATAGAGTTTTGATTAGGTTAAGCACACAAAAATTAATAAAATATTTTCAGTAAAAAAAAATACTTTCTCTGGGCCACTAAAGTGAAGGCTAAAAAAAATATTATTATAATTTTTTTTTTTGTCATTTACTGTTTATATAAGTGGAAATTTAGTACACTGTAAAAACATTATTTCAGCAATAAATAATAAACAATATGTGCACATGCAATAAATAACATTTTAATAAATGGCATTTACCTGATCTGCCTCCACTTTCTACTTCCTATCCACAGGCTCCATCTCATCGGGCCTTTTTACCACAAATGAGTGATTTTAAGAATAAAACTAAAAACTGTGCTGGGCCTCTAGCTGTAACGTCTTTGAAGATGTTTAATGGTATTGTAGGGACATGTGAGTTTGTATTCTAGTCAAGTTGGCCATTTTATTTGCATATTTGTATTAAAATGCTAACTCTTTGTACAAGGTCAATTCAAATGGACAAAACCAAGAATGAAGGAAAAGAGTTCTATTAATAATTAAAACTTCTATCCCTTTTTTATCACACTATAACAAATTTTGATTGAAACAGAGGGATGCTCTTATTCTACGCAGCTTCTGATGCCACAGGACATGGTCCAATAACTGTAGCATTAAAATTCAAGTGATAGGGTCATGACTAAAAGATTGTTGCCATAAGGCTTTAAACCCTCCTTAACTTTATGGTTCCTACAAAACTGCTTACCTTTATAATACTCCTCATTCTCTATGTATCGGGACAGTCCAAAGTCACCCAGCTTTACACACTCTGGTGAAGCAACGAGCACATTTCGAACAGCGATGTCTCTGTGATGCACAAAGAAAATTTAGAGGACGTTAAATCTCTTCCAAATGTTTAGTTCATTAATGAAAAAAAGCAATCTTGGTATGATCTAAGCAGGCATACCTGTGCACCATGTTCCTTCCCTGTAAGTAAACCAGCGCTTTGCATATCTGTAGGCTGAATAAGACTAGAGTAACATTGGTCAAAGTTTTCGGGTTTTTCGCTAAGTAGTTTCCAAGCTGAAAGAACAAATATAACATGAAAGATCCAATGATGTCAAAGCATCTAAAGTTAAGACATGTACTATAATGCATCCAGCTGAAACAACTATCTAATTAATTAAATTATTAGATATTTTAAGAAAATACAGTTACCTCTCCATGCTGGTAGAGTTCCATGACGATCCAGACAGGGTCTTCTTCTATGATTCCTATCAGACGCACTATATGAGGATGATCTAGGTTTTTCATAATAACTAAATAGAAGTAAACAGAAAAATAACATGCTCTGTCATACAGCAGAAAATGCATGATGAAACATAAAAATTTATTTTTTATGAATGTCTGTTATTTAACAAATAGCACACACCAAATTTAAAAACTTTCATGTGCTAATCTCAATAATATGTATTTACTTAAGATTTAATGGTTTGAGAGTTATTAATAATAATCAATTAATTTCTGAAGTTATATAAAATATCTGAATACATTCCAGTAATTTATCCCTACAATATATAAACACATAAGTAAGTCAAATTATTGTGAAGTTGGTCCATAATATTGTCAAATTATGTAGTGATATAACGATAGCTGTCACTGGAAAAATAATGTTTTGTATAAGGTTTAAATGTATTTGCTAGTATATATCTAAACTACTACCTGCTTCACTCATGAATTTTTCCATGACATCAGGTGAGCACTCCTTACAGGTTTTTACAGCCACATTAATCTTCTCCCCATTCTAATTCAAATACACAATGCAGTTAATGACAATCACATGTCTTATAATTCTTTATAAAATTATAATTTCAATAAATATATAATATAACTAAAAATATACATTCAGTTCACAAAATCCAGAAACATGTAAAGGCAGGGGCGGCACGGTGGCTTAGTGGTTAGCACCTTCGCCTCTCAGCGCTAGGGATTCCCGGTTTGAATCCCCATCTGGGTGGAGTTCCCATGTTCTCCCCGTGTCCGCGTGGGTTTACTCCGGGTTCTCCGGTTTCCTCCCACAGTCCAAAAACATGGATCAAGTCAATTGAATTCTCCAAATTGCCCCATATAGAGTGTGTGTGTGTGAGTGAGTGTGTGCCCAGCGATGGATTGGCGCCCTGTCCTGGGTCTATCTGCCCAGCGCCCGAGACGTTCTCCCCTGGATGGGCATGGGGAACCCCACCGCGACCCTAATAGAGGATAAAAGTGGGAGATAATGAATGAATGAATGTAAAGGCAGAATCAGGATCTAAACCAACTCACCTCCTTTTTGTAAACTCCTTCATACACTTCCCCAAAAAAACCTGCACCCAAAATTTTCCCCAGCACAATAGACTTTCGGGATATTCCAAATTTCATTGCTAAAGACAAATCAAATAGTTCTTTAAAAAGGAGTAAATTTGTCAGATTTTCGTTATATTTGGATTGAAATAAATCCTTCATCTTACCAGGAGGTGGCGGCTTTTCATCCAAAATTTCACAGTATATATCAGAGTCTGATTAATGTAAAAAAAAAGAAAAAAAGAATTTAAGGTTTTAACAGTGAATATAAAATCAAGAGAACTTAGTTTGGTTGTACTTACTTCTGCTAGAAATGTCGACATCTTTTGATGATGAAGACAATATCCCACTAATAAAAGAACAACTACGTGAAAACTACCAGAAAGTAAATCTGGCTACAGATACAGTTTCAATTTATATTAAAACACACTATCTCTCTTTTCTGCAAACACTACTAATTTACAACCTGAGCTATATCTTGTTATTAAATTTCACAGTAGGTAAAATTCAGTTCACTTACTCTGAGGGAATCGCAGGAAGAGCATCACGAGGTTCAACACCTAAAACAGACAACAGCTGATTTTTCATATGAAATACTTGGCATTTTTGCTGTTAAAATTAGAGAGCTTTTTAAATGTAAACTTTTGCCAGGAATAGATCAACAGGTATCTATACACAACATTAAAAAAATACAGTAGAGCAGTATTTAAAGGAACCAAAAAGGGAACTCACTTTTATTGGGCCTAGTAATCAATGATAAATCTGTGTTGTTCTCAAGCCGGCAGTAACCATCAATCAAGTCTGCCATGTTCTCTGCCATTGCCAAAGCAGGTACATTGACAGAAAGAGGCTGAGGAAAGTAAATAGACAGAGTGAGGCTGTTATGAAGGAAGTGGGAATTTATGGGAAATGTTTATAGCTTTGAACGACTGTGACTTGCTTTGGACCACTCACCTGTTTAGCCCCCTTGATTTCAATGTCTAATAATGCTTTGCCATCACTTTGTCCGGAACACTTTATACTTCGGATCTGTTTAAATTCTGCTAGACAGACTGTCTGTAAGATAAAACAACAAAAACACATAATCAGTGATCTAAACAGGTATACTTTTAAAAAATTATGCTTATTCAATGGTTGGTTATCATGCCATGTGAGATGTGTTAAACTTTATGAACATGAATTAGCCCTTAATTCAATAGGATATTCAGATATTTATATGCTAAATATGTCAATTTGGGGCCAGCATTCAGAAAGCATTATTTTTTAAAATTATTTTGGTACTGTATAACTTAAATGAGCAAGAATACCCCGGAGGTGTATTTAATGTCACTTTGTAACCTCCCTTTCTATATATATCACCTATTTACTAAGCACATGCAACTCAACGCTGACTACAGCCTAATTCTAGATTATGCTTTACATTTTTGTTTTTAGTTTAATGGAATCTTACTGTTGAATCTGTTTGTGTACGCTGGCGTATACCTCTTGCTCCAATAACCAGATCCACTGCCAGACTCCAACCTTGCTGTTAAAAATATATGAATTTGTCATCCATATTATGTTTACTTCTGTAATTTTCAAGTTATCAGAAGACTCACCACAAGTTCGCAAGGAAAAATCTCCTCATTAAAATTTGTGAATTCACCAAAAGTCTTAAAGAATTTGACCATGCACTCTTCATCTTTCAGTGTGCCATACTGCTGAAAGGTCTGCTGGATCATCTTTCTCAGCTGCTTAGGCTATGAATCCACACAAATAGAAAAAGTGTTACTTTCAGATAATAATAACAACAGAGACTAAAGCATTTTGGTTGCTGATCTTATAATAACATTTATAAAACCATTAATGTGTCTTTTTCCGAATAACAGAAATTATTTTGATTGGTTGTACATTTATGTTAAATTAAAAAATACAAAATGTAAAATTATATGTATAGCAATAAATGCATACCTTCATACTGTCTATCAGTTTCTGTGGGAAAAAAAGCTCCAGACCAACATCTTTCCTAATAAAAATAAGTTTATTTATTTAACAGAGTGGGGGATTATTGAAAAGCTGTGTGTAATAAAATTACTAACAATGCAGTAAAACATTCACTTACTCTAATAATTCAAAATTGGACTTTTTTTCAAGGCCTTTGGCATTCATGTCTTTATAAAACCTCCTGTCATAAAAATTAACATATATGAACCAAAGCTGAAAGTTGAAATAGAGGTCACATAAAANCTAATAAAAATAAGTTTATTTATTTAACAGAGTGGGGGATTATTGAAAAGCTGTGTGTAATAAAATTACTAACAATGCAGTAAAACATTCACTTACTCTAATAATTCAAAATTGGACTTTTTTTCAAGGCCTTTGGCATTCATGTCTTTATAAAACCTCCTGTCATAAAAATTAACATATATGAACCAAAGCTGAAAGTTGAAATAGAGGTCACATAAAAGGGCAGAAAACATCTAGTTGCAAAACAAACATAAAAAAACTAGTCTCACCTGATCTCCAGACAGCCCAGCTGTACTGCCATCCCATCACTGACCTTGCTGGCATACTGCTGCATGTAGTCACTGCGAACCTGTTGCACAATCATTCACAAGTGAAAAACATTCATCCACCCATTAAAAACAACTAACCCAGTAATATATGAGGAAATGTCTTAACTATAATGTAAGTAAAATATACTCACCTGGTGGTAGAGGTATAACATTGAAGTTCTGTCATCTTTAAATTTATCTAAAAAATTAGCTGGTATGTAGCGAATCCTTAGATCATACCTGTAACACAATTCATCATAAGTCCATCCATTAGAGCATTGTAAAACTGAACATATTAATACCCTTTTATTTTTAATGTGTAGAAAAAAAACTTTCTTTTTTTTGTAGACATTAAAAAAATTAATCATTAAAGTATGGGAACATTGTCTTCGAGTTCAGGCAATTCATATCTGTCTCTCACTTAAAATATATACTGAATTATGAAAGAGAGAATTACACAACAGCAGCCATGCGATGGTATGCAGTCTTGTATAGGGCAAGAATGGGCAACAGATTTACTTATGAAGTGGTTTCCTTTGTTCCAAAATGACTGCAAAGTGCAATTTAAAAGAACTGTAGTATAACTGTGGAAAACATATATTTGTCCCAACTTGTGTTGTTGTGGGTGTCTTAATTTTAAACTAATTTAAATCAATAAAATAAAATCAAGCTGGTTATTCAAAATAATTCTAGTTTTTTGTGTTATTTTAGAAAACATCTCTTGTAATATCTTGCAATTAATAAAAAAAACATATATATATACATACTAAATGTATATATATATATATATATATATATATATATATATATATATATATATTTATATATATATATATATGTGTGTGTGTGTGTGTCTGTCTTATTATAGCTTTTATTATTTACTACTGCTTACTTCCACTCTGCTTCCAGATGGAGTTTCTCATAGCGCTGTTCCACTTCTCCTACTGTCAGATCAGGATGCAACCAATGATGCTCCTCAGATTTTAAATATTTGAGCCTCAGGCCATAGCACCCTGCATTCTGCACATTAGGGCCCAAACGTCCACTAATCAGAATGGACTGAATGATGGCCTAATTATGGACAAAAAAAGAAGAATTGTATCCAATATTTCAAAACACCTTTACAGATAAACAAATAAAATAACAGTACACTTAACAATATAGTCTGTATTTATTCAGTTAAACAGAATTGTTCTGCTGAGTTATAATGTGGTATTGACCTTAAACATACCATAAAAAATAAAAAGCCACAATTCAAAAAACTTACTCTTATTTTCCAGGAGCTATCACATCTCACAAGTTTAAAGTTCTTCTGGTTATTGCTGCCACTGAAGCACACTTTAAGGATTTTTACAGGACCGCCCTCTCCAGCAAAAGCAAACACGGGACTCTTTGGTCCATCTAAACTTGGGCTGGGCACTTTCCATGACAGTGTGGTAGTATCACCCGCCATTTTTATATATATTCACAGCAAAACACACACATCACACCCTCCTCAAACCTGTGGAAAAAGTCAAACAGTCAATGAACATGCACAAGAGAAAACAACAAGATGATGCTATTGTCTTTATAATAATGTAAACATCAATTCAATTCTTGTTCCTACACAAAGAGTAAATATTAAAGGTACTAGTAGTAGGTAGTAGTACATCATACATAATTATACATCTTTAATAAAGTTTTGTGAAATATTTGCTTGAAAAAAAAATTGTTTCTAATAGAGTGTATAGTTTTATTATTATTGTATGTAACACATGTAATAATTATAGTTGTAAAATGGCTGTGACTTCCTATTTCCTTTCTACTATATGTCGGGGGGGGGGGGGGTATATTGACTCCTCAAATAGAGTTTGGAATTGTGCAGTGCTAAGTGCTCAGGTTTAACCTTTGTTAATAATTAATGGATACACTTCATATTATTACAACATTAAGTAATGCAGGACCTTTGAGAAAACACCAAATTGTCTAAATCGATAATGTTGTAGAAGTGAAGTGTAGAAAATAATGCAGACACAAGCCAGCACCTCCATGTATTTAAGCTTGGAGCATCAACAGAATGCGAAGAAGGGTTTTCTTCTTTGTGTTAAACAAACTGGTTAAAATATTTTTATAATCACTCATGTCCAAGAATTTGTATACAATGTGTCTGGTGCAGGTAACAAAACTTTACTGTTAGGTTAAAGATGATAATTTTTTGAAGTAATGATACAACACTTAAACTGTCTTTTGAACACTCTTGTGAGATTTATCAAACAGATAGAAGCTGAAAATATAGCGCTTAATTTATTGCATTAAATTTAACCTTTAATATACTCTACAGTATGTCTAAAGATATTTAGTCTTATTAATTGAAATAGTTAAAAATGTGACTGACTCCGAAAAAAGCATTATCCTGAGTGTTTTGCAAAAAATTAAATAAATAAAAAATAAAATATGGTGATTTTGCAATTATGTGTGATGTCTAAAGTAATGAAATTTTATTTTTTTTTTGTCTATTTTGTTCTTTTTTGTCTTTTACTGTCTATGATGTGTCAGCACCAGACCTCATGAGATTACAATGTTTAAAATAATGTCTTTGTGTGTGAGTCAATGTTTGTGTGAGTGTGTATGCATTGTAGTGCATATCTGGTCTTGTCTTGCATGTTTTGTGGCCTTAAGGCTTTGAATTCCTCCCCAGGACTAAAGCTATTTGTTTTTTGCTAATTCTTTTGTCAAACTATATGATCATAAACAATTCAAATGCCAAAGGCATTTCTTAATGATGTCTGTTTTTCTTTAAATAAAAATTTTAAACTAAAACCTGACCTTCAAAATATCACCATTATTGCTTTTCTAGAGGCTTGTCAATGACCACACATAAGTGAGAACTGACCTTTAGAGATTCTAATGTTAAGACAGCCATGTTACTGACTTACAAACATACTGAAAAAAGGGGAAAAAGAAATGTACCAAAATATTAGAAAAACAGGATTTTGTGCGTTAAAAATAGAGGACCTCCTTACATTAGGCACTGATTTTTTAGTTTCCTTTTTTCTTATAGTCTTATCAATAAGCTCTATCTACAAAGTAATGAAGTTATATGAAGTAGGACTAGAATTACTTTCCTAAAATCCCATTGACTCTGATTCCTCTCATGTATTTATTTAAAAATATAGAATTTTAAAAGCTTAAATTATGATTCTGCTATGGTGGTTATATAGGCAACATGCCTACAGAAGCACTATAAAGGGGAAGTAAATACAAGAGCTATAAGTAAACATTTCTTAAGAATGGATAATTAAGAATTATTAATAATTAATAACATGAAGCTGCATCATTTTTCATTCTTGACACAGATTGGAGTAATTCAGGTAACAGGTGTGTTTAACACTAATGACTATATCTACGTAAAGAATAATAAGCCTAGTTAAAGTCAATGAGCCCTGGTCTCAGCACAGTCCACTGCAACACTGTAAGGGAATCCACTGATGTGTGAAATTCCGCAGGTTGTATATTATTCCTGATGGGTGTTCAGTGTGAGGTGTGCACTGCAGTCTGAACCAGTGGAATGCGCAGAGGAGCGACTCGGCCTGCGCAGACTTGTCCAGACAGGAACTTAATGTATCCGAGCAAACTGTTATGTGTAACGGAAAACATCTGCCACTTGCAAATAAACGGCTATCATTTGCATTCGTGCAAATCCGATTTTAAATGCACTTGATAAAATGCAGAATACACGCACTTTCATGCAATCACATCAGAGCGGTTCTTTCCTGGTTCGCTTTCTTAAATCCCAAAACATGACAACTGTTTGCACTTTCATTGTACAATTTAAAGATTGTTAATATGTTTCGCTTTAGACTACTAACCTGGCGAATCTGTGCCGTTGGCGGGGAACATGTCTTTAATGCGCCGATTTTCAGCAGTCCGCCCGACTCGCTCCGTCCTCAGGTAGCTGGAGGCCACGCCTGATTTGCTGTCGCCCTTCGTACTTCCGAGTTCCTCCCACCTGAAACTTCCTTCAGCTTTACTGTGGGAGGAGAAAAGCAGCTAAAACAGCTCCACACCACCGTGCATCAGCCATTCAGCATCTTAAACATGCAACTCCTGTTTGTGTCAACAAGTCTCCAAATTCTTTTTCATTCCTTCATTCATTATCTCCCGCTTTATCCTCTATTAGGGTCGCGGTGGGGTTCCCCATGCCCATCCAAGGGAGAACTCTCAGGGGCTGGGCAGATAGACCCAGGACAGGGCGCCAATCCATCGCTGGGCACACACTCACTCACACACACACACTCTATATGGGGCAATTTTGGGAATTCAATTGACTTGATCCATGTTTTTGGACTGTGGGAGGAAACTGGAGAACCCGGAGGAAACCCACGCAGACACGGGGAGAACATGGAAACTCCACCCAGATAGGGATTCGAACCAGGAATCCCTAGCGCTGAGAGGCAAACGTGCTAACCACTAAGCCACCGTGCCGCAGTCTCCAAATTCCACTTATTATAAGAAAGTACATTAATGTGAAATTTGTGAGGGTGTGGTATCTCAGTGGTTAGAGTGTTAGGTTGTGGGTTCAAATCCCAGGTCCACTGAAGTTATCAATGTGGCTCTCTGAGCAAGACCCTGGTCCACTGCTCCAGGGATGCTGTATCAACCTTGTGTTCTGACCCCAACCATCAGTTTGAGGTAGTTGTAAGTTGCTCGTTTTGTAAAGGTCTTCTAAACTAAGAGACACGGTGGCACCTGGAAAGCACACTGAGACTGATGATGGCCTCAGAAAACCCAAATATGTGGGCGAGAACTTCTGATAGGCTGCATGAGGGGTTGAAAAAACTCTTTGAAAATCACACACACAAGTTTGACTTGCTCAGAAACAGCATGGTTAACCATCTGTTGTACATAATTTTACAGAATATGACAAGAATGATTTCATTATTATTATTATAAATAACATCACAGTATATTTTAATTGACTTAAATTTCAGTCTAAATGAGAAATATGTATAAAAGTGAAATAAAAAAATATTTTGTTGCTATAATGTTATTATATTGTTATTAATGTTTTGCATAAACAAATGCCATTGAATGATAACATCCAATCACATTGTTAGCAAACACTGTGAAAATTGCCCCTTAGTACAGAACATTGCTGTAAAACAACCACAAAAAACTGTATCAAAATTATCGCTCTCTCTTGCTCTGTTCTTTTGTTACCTTTTACTCACACCTCTGTGACAATGCCAAAACCAAGCCATTTTAAAACTGTGACTCCCACACATTAATGGGTTGTTCTTTAAAATGTTTTGCCCATTCTTGTAGGTTGCATAAACGTTTATAATTATGGTTTTTTTTACAGCATTGACTGTATAGCTGAGCATCATTAATACGTTAAAAATGGTTTTTATTAAGGAGTTTATTGTAAAGTTTTTTATTGACTAACAGAGAAAATGGAGAATCATGGTCGAAGTCGCCCTCCAGTGGACAGTTAAAGAACATATTTATATTTACGGGCTGAATATATGAATTAATATGAATAGTCAATTTAATGTGTATGTGTTAAGATGTAAATCCTATAATATTTATCATTTTCATGGTATAAATTGTAAAACGACTCTTGTTGCAGTTATTTCATGTGTGGTCCATAAATGTTGATTTTAATAGGATTTAACAAAAATAATAACAATTACAATATGTTAAGTCAATAAAATTATTTCATAATTTGTGCACATGTAATTATTTTTATTATTTATTATTTATTTTATTATTTTCATGCCTGTTTAAATGTATGTAAAGAAATGCTTAATTAAACTAGATTTTCAAAGAAAACTATTTGTGTTATTGCAACTGTAATTGTAAAACATTAATTTAGCTAATTTAAAGATCTAATATTTAACTGCCTTAACTCAGGATCAATATTATGGGTAAAAATTATATGCAGTATGGAGGTCAAAAAGTTAAAGAACATAGCTAAAAAGATTTTTAAAAGTCAAATACTAAATGACAAAAAGTTTCGCAATATTGCGTTATTTACCCAATCCATGTTTCTTCATACTAACAATGCAGTCACTGACATTACATTCCTTGCATCATGCATGCCAAAAATTATTGCAGGTCATTTCCAAGTCTTTACATGTCAGTGTTTTGCTAACTGTGTTGTTATTTAAATTGTCTCTCATCATCACCTCTATACATGATGCCAGTTCTAAATTATTCACTAGCTATTGAGGAGAACAATAAACCTGTAAACTTTCCAATTAAAATCTCCTTTGGCTTTCAACAAGCAGCAAGCCTGTTATTGTTATTTTTGACAGACAGGGCCAGGCGGCTTCTAGCAGTTAATCATTAGATTACACCATGACAAGAAAAAAATGTGTTATGCAAATGTCCATTCATGGTAAATGTAGCATGACACACTCTCACACTCACACACAAATATGGTCAAAATTTTAATGCATAAAAAAACAATAAAGTGATAATTATAAGAATTATATAACTACAATGTGCATCAATGTAGTAAGAAGAGCTGACAAAATGAACAAGTGTAGGAACAAGGAGGTGTATATAATAAAGTGGCTGGTGTTTAGCATTTTGCAGTTTGCAAAAACAAGGTCAAATAAATCACATTCCAAACAAATCATAATTACTTAAAACTCTATATGGGGCAATTTGGAGCAATGCTCACGTATAGCATATGTATTGCTATACGTGGGTATTGGTTCCATGTTATTTTAGACTTTGACTTTTAGAGTTTGTAAAATAAATTATCAGTGCATTAACATGTACAGGTGATAGTTACCCGTCAATAATTTTAACTTGTTTGCATTTAGAAAATCAACAATTGACACCGAAAATAACAAAGCAAGATAATAATGCACCCTGGGCTTGTGTTTTTCTGGGGTGTGTTTTAGTGGATAGAGCAGTTTAAACTGGTACAATAAAGTTCCACACAAGATGTTCAATATATGGTTTGTGTTACATGGGTGTAAAAATTCATTGCAACTGAAGGGGGACCCCGAGAGCCAAAGATATTACCTCTTTTCTACTGGTGCTTTTACTCACTAACATAATGGAAAAGTATTTAGATGCTTTATATAGACCTGCATAAAGCCTGCACTCTGCATGATGTAAAAAAGTCTATCTTAGAAGTAAACATTCTGCATGAAAAATCATACTTATGCACGTTTTAACAGCAAACAGCAGTTTAGATATTATATAATCTAAAGCATGTTACTGCTGCTGCCGGAGGTGGATGTCGTTTGAACTAATTTATTTAATATAAAAGAACAAAAAGAATAAAATATATTTTTAAATAAAACTATGTGCCAAGTCTGTAGAGGGATCTCTGTATGGTGAAGCTTTTAACAACTTAGACATCTGAGATGTGATGATAATATACTGCTTTTTGTATAAGGAGTAAGCTAAAACAATGTGCTATATTTTTAAAGGCTTGTTATATTACACATTGTAAAATATAAAAATTTGTGAAATATAAAGTATAATATTTTCTTCTGAATTTAACTTGCGATGTAAATATGACAA